>VWYK01104309.1:2817-23124 GCA_013399775.1 Semnornis frantzii
CAGCCCGTATCTCCCTCCCCCACCCGCAGCCAGCACTTTGTCTGGTTGGAAATTCCCAGTCACATCATTATCTTACCTTGCGTTTCATTTCGTCATCCTCTTCTATCCTGGGACCACCAGCGTCACTAAGGACAGGACTCAGAAGAGGAGATGAACCCTGGGCAGCTGTGTTCAAGTTCACCTGAAACACTGGGTTCAAGCCCAGGGGACTCTTCAGTACGAGGGAAGAGAGCTGCGAATGGTCCACTGGCAGGCCTGGGTGGGAAGAGAATAAGAAGATGGAATGGAAAAGGAGAGAAAATGTTTTGGAAGACAGAGCATTTAAGACAATTAGCTACTGCCACTGTAAACTCTAATTGAAATCTTGTTAAACAAATAGGCAAAAAGAAGTTCATCCATAAGAGAGACTTAGGTGTGCCCCTCCAAGCAAACGGGAGTGTTCTCTGTAACCCAGCTGTCACTAGCAGCACAGCAAGGACAAACACACACCTTCACAACAGCATCCAAAGGGAAAGGATAAATTGTTTATAGCATCCAGTTAAAAGTGCTCCAATCCTTTTGGATTTTGTTGAGCCCCAGCACAGGGCAGCACAAGATTACACTGCAGGAACAAGTTTTTAAGTTTTCCCTTTTAAAAGAAGAATCACTTTTTGCTCCAGGCAAAACTAGGACATATCATCCTGCTACTCTCTGCTCCAGAAGTTTATAGCTTGTTAAAATTACATTCAGAAATCAGGGAATCTCTAAAATCGGAGAGGAAAACAAGTTGCTATACAAAAAGGGAACATGAAAGAGATTTCATTCTGGCTCTTCAAAATCTAGGAGCATTAATTACTGATCTCAAAGGAAAACAATGCTGTAGCACCGAGCACGGGTTGGATGCACACAATCCCCTTGCTGAGCAAACCCTGTCTGAAGCAGCAGTGACATGTCCTGATGTGCTTTAGATCATTAACTGCCAATCTTTCTAGTACATTTTTATTCCATCTGTGGACCCTCTGGAGCTTTCTAGCATGTAAGACACCATTACAGTGACTTAAAGCCTTTGGACAGTAGCTGTTCTCTTCTCGTCTGCACACTTCTTCAAAGCAGCACACAGACCACTCAGGTCCTCACTGTTCAAGCAGCTCTGCTTTTTGGGACTAAACAAAGGCAAGAGAAGCTCCAGTTAGTCACAGTATGCCCAAAAAATTCCTGCCTAACCTCACTCTTTTTTTTTTTTGCCTTCTAATCTTCCCTATGATAATAGACAAATTGTCAGATCTGGGAACTGAAAGGGTACCCACCAAGACCTGCAGTATCCAGCACCTTCACTGCACTGCTGGGACACCCTGCCAAGCTCTTAGCCCTCTCCCAGCACCAGCTGTTGTGTGCTACCAGCAGAGAGCAAGGGTTACCTCACCCAGGCAAACAGGAAAATCAACCAAAAGTGCCAACTCATCACTTCCCAGACCACTTAAAAGTTACCCCAAAAGGCGTTAATGACCCTAGCAGCCCTCCTGGGTATCCTCTGTCTCTGAACACAGCCATGGGACAGGCATGCTGGAGGAGGAGTGAGGAGTTCCTGGTGTCACTCCTGACAGGAGCTGCTGCGCTCCCTGGTTCAGGAAGCAAAGCCAGGGCAGCGTGACAAGGGCGAGGGAGCCTGAGCCCGGATTTTCCCACTGACAAATGCAGGAAGCTAAACAGTGTTGCGCTCAGTCACCTGGAAGAGATTCAGATCACTGAGCTGGGAGTTAACTATTCCTGCTCTAGCTGAGCATAGCCCTGCCGGAACAGCTTCATTTCTGCAATTCTACTGCTTTTCACAGCAGCACAGCAAAGCAACAGCTTCTGATGTTTGTTTCACCTATATAGGAAGACAAGAGTTTATTGGAATTTTGCTTTTCCATCTCAGGAATGCTGAAACAGCAGCTTCAAATCAAGCTAGAAGCTTAAAGGGGTGAGGAGCTTCTTTAAATCCTTGGAATTTAACACAAAGTTCCAGATTTTGTAACTTGAATTGCTTCTGGACACACAAAATGTTTGGGTAAAAGGGGAGCAGAGGGGATATACCTTGTGACACACAAATGCCACTGCCTGCTCATTTTCATCAAGTTGTTCTGGTTTTCATCACCTCCACCAGGAGAAGCTGACCATTACAATCACGTCAAACATTTCACCAGTGGGGCCAGAGCCCCACTGCTCAGAGCCAGAGGGACTGAGGCCAGTGAGAGGTGTGTTCAGCTACTTGAGAAGCCTGAAATAATCAGGTCTCAGCGAGGTGGTTGAATGCTCATCTCTGTATGTGGTTAGAAGACACAGAGATGTGGTGCTGAGGCACATGGCTTGGCACCGGACTTGGTAGAGTTAATGGCTGGACCTGATGATCTTAAAGGTCTTTTCCAGTCCAAACAATTCTAACTTAAGATGAGGAAGCTTTCCTCCAAGCCTGGGAGAGGGCAGAGAGAGATGTCTATTGCATCTCCAGGGACAGCAGTGCCCTTTCTCTGCACACCAGCATCTGGAGGACTCCTCTCTGGAGCCTGCTGTTTATTTCACCAAGATGAAAATAATAAAGAACCCAGGAAGGAGTTGTTACAGCTGCAACTTTTAATAGGCTGTCAACTCAAATGGTAAATTCTGCAGAGGGACTTTCCAAGGTTCATGCGACTTCTGCAAGCTGCCTTTTCTAGAAAGGCTTCTGAAGTGCCAGGGAGCAGCTTGGGTTAGCTTTTGAGCTAACATTTGTTTCAATGACTGACCTAAACTCCATTCGATGCTGTACGTTGGCAGGTGATACTATGAGCACATACTGAAATTTTCACTCATTTTCTCCAGCAGAGCAGCAAGGAGGGAGCTCCCAGTCAAGCAGGTGAGAACAGCAATTCTCTATTCTCCTGGGGAAGGATCCATGCAATAATCAGAGCAGCCATGGCTGCTTTCAAAAGCTGTTCAATGGAGAAAATTCCTTAAAATTAGGTAGAAATCACAGAATGCCAGGTTGGAAGAGACCCCAAGGATCATCTGTTTCAACCTTTCTAGGTGATGGTGTAAGTTGAAATGAGCTGGCCCAGCTCCCTGTCAAGCTGAGTCTTGAAACTGTCCAATGGAGGGGAATCCACTGCTTCCCTTGGGAGATGATTCCAATGTCTGACTGTTTTCACAGGGAACCATTTTCTTCTGGAGTCCAATGGGAATCTCCCCAACAGTAGCCTGTCTCTATCACTCTTTGTCTTTTCCATGGGACTCCTTGTGAAAAGGGAGTCTCCATTCTCCTGGTAGCCACTCTGTGTACTGGTCCACGCTAATAAGGTCTTTCCTGAGCCTTCTCTTCTCAAGGCTGCACAAACCCATCTCTCTCAGCCTTCCTTCACTGGTGCAAAGATCAATACACATCAATGATTTACACTGAGGTCAAACTCTGGTGCGCCAAAGTCTTCCCTCGCCTCGCAAGCAGCAGCATCCTCCAGGTGTATTAAAAGGGACTGCTCTTGGAGAGGGATGTTTCCACGTTTCACCATTCTGCACTGAGAAGAAATTTGTTCTCTGCATGTAACTTGTAACCATCCCTGCATGTAACAACCATCCCAAACTGAGGAGCCTTGCTGTAAGCAGCAGTCAGTTTCCACGCAGTGACACAGTGAGTGCTCAAGGCAGCAAACCAGAGCCTTACAGAGACGACAGCACTCTGGAGGTGACCAACTCCTACTTCCACATCACACACACAAATGCACTTCACTCAGTGCAAGACCAAAAGGCATCAGTCTGGTGTAATATGCCACACAGTCAAAGATCTTTAAGAATACTAATACTTCTTAGCAGATTCCACTATGTAGTTATAACCATGTGCCCTCAAGCAATCAAAACCAGTTTCATAAAAAGACCACCATGCATTTGATTGGGAAAAAATAATCAATGTCATTACAAAGCACTGTAAAAGCTCTCTATTTTGCATGAACACAGCCACGCAGCTGAGTGAGGTTGCCAGCCTTATCTGTCACAGCTACTGTACAACATTGCCCAACCAATTTATTATTGTTTATGCTGCCTTCTGTCCAGGTATTAAACCCACAGAAGCCTCTAATTTATAAACCTTTAACTTGCTACAAATGTTTGTCCACTCTGCTTTTTACTGAGAGGATCTTCAGCATACACAGGTATGAAGGTTCATTCTTGAATTTGGAAATGTGTTTAGAGCATTATACAAAACCAGTCACGAGAAGTTCATTACGGGATTACAGAGCAACCTTCATGCCAGCTGCTGTAGCCATGACCTTACCTTGTGTTTTCTTCAAAAGCACTCGAACCCCAGCCCTCACACTGCCATTATCACACTTCACACACAATTGTTTTGTTTTCTTTTTCTCAGTACATCTGTTTAGTGTCCAATATCCCAAATCCTTTTTTTTTCAAAATCCCCTGATTTGCCTTGCTAATAGAAATAAAGCAGAGGTCTTCTCTAAACTGCCAGCCATTTTGCAGGGAATACATTTCTTTACCCTTTGCAATCTTCAAAGCTATAGGTATGGAAGGAAAATTTGGGGAAGCCACCACCCAATGTCAATCAGCAATGCAAGACAGCAAAGGAAGCAAGCACACAGCAACCAGGTATGAAGTCTGACTTGCAATTTACTACATTAGCATAAACTGGTTTAGCATCCATATTAGGGACAGCAGCAGGTGACACAGCATGGAAATGAAGCCACCTTCCTGATCAAGCTTTGACAGTAAAAAGAAACTGATACACAAAAAAAAATTAACTACTTTTTGGAGATTAACACAAACAAACAAAAGAAACAAAGAGGTTTTTTTTTAAGTAAGTTAAAAAAAAAAATAAAAGGTGAACAAGCTGCTATGTTATATCCCAGGCTGCATCAAGAGAATTGTGACCACAGGATGAGGGAGTTGATTCTGTTCCTGTACTCTGCTCTGGTGAAACCCAATCTGCAGGACTGCATCCAGTTCTGGGGCCTCCAACACAAGGAGGACAAGGCTGCTCTGAGGTCTTCCCAGAGCCTTCTCCAGGCTGAACAGCCCCAAATCTCTCAAACTGTCCCTGTAGCAGAAGTGCTCCAGTCATTTGATCATCTTTGTGGTCCTCCTCTGGACTCACTCCAATAGCTCCATGTCCTTCTTATGATGGGGACACCAGAACTGGATGCAGTATTTGAGATGGAGGCTCACCAGAGCAGAATAAAGGGGCAGAATCCCTTCTCTTGCCCTGCTGGCCACACTACTCTAGATGCAGCCCGGGACACAATTTGTAATAAAGTGGTAAAATATGCTATTTTCTAAAATCTCCTGATGTTCAAAAGGAAGTCAGAGTTGATTCTACCAATAATGCCTCCTTGCAGAAAAGCAAAAAGTTTTTTGGAGCAGGTGTTTTCAGCAAATTAAAAAGAAAAGAAGAAAAAGCATCAATTTAAACTAGCCCAGAAACCTGCTCAGTTTCCCCCATGCAAGTACTACTGTCTTTGTTAAAGCAAATGTTTACGTGATGGAGGAAAAGAGGATTTACAAGCACATTGGTCGTTGCCCCGAGGAGCACTTGCAACCTCAAAAACAAGCAGGCACCTCTGCCCCCTTGCAATAAAGGACAAGCTTCCAGTAACAACAAACATGCAGGACAGAGTTTGAGGGACAGATTCAAGTTTAAAAGCAAATGTCTCCACAAGAAGCATAATTTCTGTAATGAAATCTGAATTTCTGCTCCCATTTGTAAAGCCAAGCAAAAGATCTGCACAAACCATTAATTTGAAAACCACACAGCAGGATTCGCCCCCAGTTGGGCTCTTCCAACAAACAAGTACAGGAGGAGAACTGCCTGGAGAAACCTAGTAATAAAACTCTTAAGATGCCTTGGCTAGGAGAACAAACATTTATTCTATTTCAAACACAAGGGTAATTAAAAAAAAAAAAAAAGCTAAAAAGCCCATGATGTAATTTATATAAAAGTTTTCCTCATTTTATTGCATGAACAATTAAAAATGATGAATTAGTACAAATCTGTAGGTTGATAACTGGCAATTTGAACAGACACAAAGATATTAAAAACCCCAACAAGTAATTCAATAAAACATTTCCTGTATAAAAGATAAAAGTTCAAGAGATCAGTTAAGAAATTCCAGCCCTCTGTGTTTTCTTAACACAATCCTTTCCTGAAAAGCGTAGCACCTTTTGAGCTGGGGAGTCACTGACCAAGGCAGGCACTGAAAAATGAAGCATTTTGTGTTTCTGACCCATCTGCAGGGTTGGTGCTGGCTCCTGGCTGCCACCTGAGCAGCAGCAGGTTTGGAAAATGGAGAGCAACACCTCCCCCGCAAATCAGGTTCAGTTAACCATGCTCCAAACGTGCAACCTGCAAAGCCACAGCTCACCCAGGGGACTAATCCTATGAGCACCCATGGGCAGGTAATCACATGGAATTTATGATAAGAGATTTGGATCTGTAAAGTCTCCCCATGTGATGCAGAGTGTCCATGTACACTCAGGTGTGCATGGTGCAATGTAAGAGCTATTGGTGACAAGTGCAACGTAAGAGCTATTGAAAACTACACTGAAAATGGCATTGTTGCTTCAAATCAACACCTGATCATTAAGGCTGAGAACCTGTTGCAAAATGACAATAATGGGAATGACTTACCGACAGGTTGGCACCAGAAAGCACATCAGAATGACTTTTATTAGTGTCTCCAAGAAATCTTAACCCTCCTCAGGACTTGCAACTGAACAAAAACTACCTCCACAGAAAAAAGAACAACCAACCACACAAAACCACCCCAAACAAAACCAACACCAAACCACCAACCAAGGGAAAAAATAATTATAATCATATCCTCTAAAATCAACTACATTTAAACATACACAAGGGAAAAAGAGATCAACACTTGGTATTATCCAGCAATTCTGAAATCAACTGGAAATTGAAGGAAAAGTAGCGAGCAGGTCAATTTATCACCTTATTCCATCCTAATTATCAAATATACAACAGGTACTACTTAAATCATAAGTACTTCAAAAGGCTAGTGAAGTTTACTAAGGTTCAGCCTGGTGGTGGATAGGTCAGAGACTATTCTATGACCTGTGTTTTGTGCAAATTAAGAGTTCCAGTAACTGTGTATGTGAAGGTCAGAGATGCTCTGATAAATAGAGTGCTTTTGGGTGGTGTCCAGCAATAGGACAAGAAGCAGGGAACACAAACTGGAACACAGCAAGTTTCATCTCAACATGAGGAGAAACCTCTTTGCTGTGAGGGTGCTGGAGCCCTTGAGCAGGCTGCCCAGAGAGGTTGTGGAGTCTCTCCTGGAGACTTTCAAAACCCACCTGGATGTGTTCCTGTGTAACTTGCCCGAGGTGAAGCTGCTTTGGCAGAGGGGTTGGACTCTGTGATCTTCAGAGGTCCCTTCTAACCCCTAACATTCTGTGATTCTATGATCTAATGGATGTGTTTAAGCACAGAGCTGCTGGAAGTGCAAATACACAGGACTACAGGTGCAGATGAAATTATTCACCCAAGACACATCTCTTAGTGTCTTTCAGTCGTGCTGCAATGTGCAAGTTGAGTACAGAGTTAAAGCCAATAGCCTAACACATTTTGAAAAGCCACTAATGGTGACATGCTCCCTATGGCTACAAGTGGTTGCTAAACCAGGAGAAGAGAGAAGTGAAGGGATGGAAAACAGCCCTGTCCCACTTTAAAGTAGGAGTCATGGCCCTGGCATGCTGCCTTCATTGAGCTGCTGCAGCAATGGCTGGTGATGCAGTTTGGAGAACAAGCCTGGAAGCTCCAGTGGTTCTCCATTCAGGAAAAAGATGGCACTAAACCCTGTACCTGGACTAGAAGGACAAGTACCTATATACAACTCCCACAGCCTCCCCCAGAGTGGGGTGGGAAGCAAATGTGACAGAACATACCTGCAGAAGGGAAGACAGCAGGGAGAGGGGAGGACAACTACTCACTTGCTATGGGTAAGTCAAAGTTTGTACCTAGGCTTTCATCTGCTCCTGCCACAGGTCCTACAATTCTTTCTTCTCAAGGCAAGCATGTACGGGTTACTCAACAAAGATCTTTTGAGTTTTCATGTGTCGTGTCCCCAGTCACTGCTCAGGGTCTGCAAGGGTCTCAGCTATATGGTTGGCACTAACTCCCTATCAGCCAGCTTACTACTCACCTTCTTGAAGGAAAGCTTGTGTGCTCAGGAAAAAAAACAGAAATCAGTACCAGAACTCAGTGTTAGTAGTATCAACACAGTGGAAAGAAACCAAAGCAAACCGCAAGGAGGAGCACTGAAAGCTTAGCAGCATCACTGGCACTCGGGACAACCACCCAAGCTCACCAACTCCCTTACACTGCCCAAAGACAAACAATACAGAGAGACAAAGCCATTCCTTCTCTTACCTTCTCCTGGCACCTCAGGAGACAGCTATGGGAGAGGAAAATGCCTGGCATGGCTTTGTTGTTATTAAACAATTCACAACTGATGCTCGAGTCCACTGTGAAGCACTGAGCCTCCTGCTCCTTGATGTTTTTCTCTCCATCGCTAGTGGAAAGTAAAGCTGAACTGATCCCTCTGGGACAAATGATGAAGAACCTTCTCTACAGCTTTCTTGCTATAATAAAAACTCTACTTACAAACTACATTTTCCTCTCTTTAGTGCCTATCTAGGAAACCATGAATAAAACGACAGAGCTAAGCACACATCATCCTCAGAAGCTGCGCAGCTTGGAATATCAGAAGAGCCTAGGAAGAAAGCATGGCAGCTATCAATTAGCAACAGCAGATATAAACAGCAGGGACACAGCAGCAACACTAAACTCTCACCCAGCCTGTGAGCACACCATGGTGTGGAGTTCTGGCAGAGGACACCACTGTGTAGGTGCTGATTAGCACCGTCTTTGTGCAACCATCCCAAATTCAGGTCTAGAGGAGTCAGACGATGTGAAGGATGAGAGTTGCTGCTGACATTCATAACTAAAACCCTGATCTGCACAGCTCCTTAGCAGAGCTCCCTCCACCCCATCCTCACCTGTGGATCCACACATTCTGCTCTAAGCTGAAAGATGGAGGTTCTAGTCACTCCCATTCCTTTAGAAAACAAAAGGAGCATCATAACTCTTATTTACTTCTTCTAAAAAAAACCCAACCCCTGAGCTTTAAAACTGCCAAGAGATCTGTGTCACTGCAAAACACAAGAAAAACAGAGAAGATGCCTTTCCAAACTAACTGCAGTGCAGGAGAGCACGTTGGCAAGCCTTCCCTCAGCATTGCCAAGTGTGTTTTATTGAAAATACAGGCAGCTTTTTCCTAAGATCATTTGAAATCACAGGGAATTTAGTTGGATTTCTTCCCACATGAAGCAATTCTAAGAGATTTAGAGAGCATGCTTTTGATGGAGGCACAGAACCTGAGACAGAAGTAGGGACAGTTATATAGGAATAGCTGAATCCTGATTCCTTTTTTTTTTTTTTCCAAAAAGGATCAAGGAAATGAAAAACCTTTCTCCAGACCTTTCTCTACACAGTTGTTGCTATCATCTCTAAGACTGTTTGGAGACAGATTTCTGTTACATAATGTAGTTAGTTGTGGGAAAGAAATCAGACAAACCACCTAAAACTACCACCCTTAAAAGTATCAGCTGCGGACACAACTAAAAACCTCCTCCAAGTGCCTGTTCAGAAATGTCACATTACATATCCACAACATCATGTCCACAGGTAGAAGCAAAGTTACACCAAGACCCAGAAGACACATCCAACAGAAAGAAAAACAAAGCAAAACAACCCCCTCTCAGATAGCACTTATAAACAAAAAAGAGCAATCAAACTGCTGGCCATTCCTGGAGGTCCAAACTAATCCTCTGTTCTTAGGTTTCTCATGGAACAGTGATTCCACCATGTTCCAACATGGTAAGCAGGACATCAAAGCAAGAGCTGTGAAGAGTAACCACACCTTGGGAAAAACTAAACTAAAAGAAGTGACTGAAGGAGGCCTGACCTCCTTGTGTTCTATCTTATTTTAAGAGGAATTTCCTTGAAGTTTGAGTTATCAGAGTTCTGAGAAATAGTAGTAATTTTTAGATGTTTAAATGTTTCAGTAAAGAATGAAGGCCTTTTAAGGACATATCAGGATGACATAAGGATATATCTAGATGATATTTAAGAATGCTTATATGGTGTCCCTGCAAGGGGATTGCAAGTAGATGATCTTCAAGGTCCCTTCCAACCCAAACCACTCTAGGAATCTATAAATAATAATGAGCATAAAGTTACACTATGAGCTGTAAGCTGCTTATTTCAGAGGCACTGATTGTACAAATGCTGCAAGGGGCTGGAAACTGGGCAACAGGGAACCCCAAAACCAAATGGCTGAAGGAGATGATGCCTTCCATCACAAGGTTTTTGGTCAGGTGTTATGTGCTTCAAACTCTTGCTTGGACAAAAATCAGAAGACTCTAAAAAAAAAACCACTATTAAGAGGTGAAGTGCTGAACTTCACACCTGTAATCCACCAGGTTGGAAGACAGGAAGGATATTTCACAACTTGTATTGTTCCATCTCAGTAAACATGACTAAATTAGATTTAACCAGTTCAGTAACTCTCTTTCCAACCACATTATTAAGATCACAGATCAAATCTCAGGTCAAAGTCACCTAATCAAAACTCTAAAAGCAGTGAACTAAAAGCAGTGAAGCCCTAGCTGTTGCCTGCAGTATTCATTCACTCCTGATCTCAGTTCCTCAGAAAGATTACAGCATTTTTCTGAATGCAACCCACATTTAAAAAAGTTAAAGCTATCACCAGGTTTACCACCACCTGGTTTCCACAGATTAAAGGGCACTTTTAGGAATTAATCTCTAAGCAATTTGATGCAGAGTGATTACACAAAGCAAATGAAGGGAAGGCAAAATGCAGTGGGGATGCTATTAGAGTCTGTGCATCTATCTCCAAAGTGCTGCAGAGCAGAAGGGTACTTGTTTGTTGCTGGACTGCTGAAGGCACTCCTAAGTCAGATAATACAATGATTGTCTCCACAAAGAAGTTTTGGTGATTGCTGCTTGCATTTGGTTGTGTGCGCATTCCTTCTTCTAAACTACCACCTAGGTGGTGCAACAGACATGTTGCACAGGTTGATGTAAAACTTGCTTTCACAGCCAATTTGAAGACAGTCCCATTTTTTTTTTTTTGATTGTGTAAACAAAACTCACCTCAAAACAAGGACTCTCACCACAGGATAGGAAAACAGCTGGTTTGCTGGATGCAGCTGCTCCATCACAAGCATGTGGCAAAAGTGGTGCTGCATTTTGGGTGCTGAAGGGACAGCCTACTGTATCAAACCCTGACAGATACATTTCTAGCCAAAGAAATGTAGTGCACCTTCAGTGCACTGCCATCTGTGATGTATGTCTGCATGAGCCAGCTGATGATATTTAACTTCTCTGCAATCAGTGGGTTTTCCTAAATGCAGTACTTTGTGAACATTGTAGCCTCTTATAACACATTCTGGATGCAGTGTGGTGCACAGAATGCAGCACCAAAGCTAGGATGCTTTGAGAGACACTGAAGCAAAATAATAATTGTCACGTTATTTAAAATCCAGCCCCTGGATTTGAGTGTTCTTGCTTAAAGTGACTGCCATTGCACCCTTTAGACTTCTAAGCCTGAAGAGCGTAGTGGGATCCCCCAGGAAAATCAAGACTGACTCAGTTGACACGTGCCTTCTCTGCCCAGTCTTCCTGCGTGAGGTTTTTCAAATTATTCTGGAAGTCAAAAGCAAAGTTCTCGCTGGTGGCTTGAGCAACAGGATTGCTAAAGAAGAGGTTTACGTCCAGCGGCGCAGCATTTTCGGAGTCCCACGAGTCCGTGTCTGTGCTGCTGGAGTCTTCCGTGGTGGTAGGTGGGTAGCTCAGCTGCTCCATCTGGTCGATAATGTCCGTGCACTGGAAGACTGAGCTGGACTCCGAGCGGATGGAGTAGGCAGGGAAGTTCACCATGGAGCTGGCCTCCGAGTGGTTGGCAGAGCTGTAGGTGTGCAGGGAGCAGGTTCCGTTGAGCGGCAGGTTAGTGAGGGAGCTGCTCCCCGAGCGGTTATTGAGGAGCGAGCTCGTTTCGGATGGGCTCAGCAAACTTTGCATCCTGCTCGCTTGGGCTTTCACCTCAAACAGCTCCGAGGTATCCGACGGCCCCTCATTGCCATTGAAATCGCTCCCTTCCTCAAATTCAAACTCATCCTCCACGTTCATATCTACGGCTTCGGTGGAGTATCTGTCAGGGCTTGATTGGGCAGAGCCTGCCCGCCGCTGAAGGGGGTCTGCGCTGAAACCAGGAGACTCTGGCACTCGCTTAGAAAAATCAGAACCCTTCAGCTCTAAGCCACTGTACACATAGGAAAATGCCTCAGACCCGCCAGCAAAAAAGGAAATTTCTGTTGGGTCATCATCAATGAACTCCTCTGACACCTGCAACTGGGAATTTGCCAATGGGAAAAGAGGGGCACCCCGACTGCCATGCTGATGTCTTGGTTCAGCCACAAAAACACCTGTGGTAAAGTCATCCTCATCATTGTCATTTTTACACACAGCGGCCCTGTTCTCATCACCGCTCCTCTCTACATCTAGATCTACACCACAACCACTCTCAACAACAGGACAAGCAGCATTACAGTTTCCTGCAACACTACCAAACCCAACACCTTGGAGCATGGGAGATCCAGGCTGCTGCATCAATTTCCTTCCCACTTCTTCTGCTGGTGCCGCAGTGTTTTTTTCTGGAATCCTTGTGTGTGTCACTCGAGGGTCCAACGAGGAAAGGTTGCTTTCTGCAAAGATGCTCAGGACAGGAGTAGAAGTGGCCGAGGACTGAACTGAGTGGAAGGGGGCAGCTGCTGAGGTAGGAGACCCTGGGGTTCTCAAACCCTCAGTGAATGGAACACTCTAAGAGGAAAGAAAAAAACAAACACGAAAAAAAAAAAAAGCGGAAAGAGACAAATAAAGAAAATTTTATAACACATAAAACCAATGCAACATCCAGTTCCTGATGAAGACAGGTTAAGTGCTTCAAAAGAACTGCCAATATAGCAAACAAAATGTTGCATGCAGAATCAGCAGCCCCAGTAAAGGGCAAGATGTTTTTTCCTGAATTCTGATAATTGGATGGAAAATTAAACCCAGGTATTTTATAGCCTCTGCTGAAAAAGAATCCGCAAGGGAAAGTAACATAAAATGACAACAAAGTCCTTGTCATGGTAGGCCTAGACAGGTCAAATTGGGCTTATACCTTTCCTGGCTTGCCCAGGCATGTTTTTCTGCTCTCCCTCCTGCTGTTTTGGGGAGAGCAATCGCGGGAAAAGGGACAAAGGGCCTGGAGCCGCTAAGTCTGGGGTCTGTGGCCTGCCTAGACCCTGCTGTAAACAAGGTGCACACGGTTGCCTTGTGCAAGGCCCGTGTTCTGCCCAAAGAAGGGTAAAGCAAGCCTATGGCTTCACCTAATATGGGCAAATCTTGAGTAACTGCCATTTCATTGGTTATCCTGTATCCAAAGGCCCATTGGTCTCAGGCTGTATTGGATAAAAGGAGATCAGCAGGGANCTCCTTTCCCCAGAAGCCCAGGGAGACTCTAAAGCTGCTGACGGCTACCGACAGCAACCCCGCCTTGGGTAGTGTCAGATAATAATTCTGTGGGTAAATGCCAAAGCCTCTTGTAATTATTAATTGCCTTCTGCCCTAAGCAGAAAGTAGCTCCTTGTGTCCATCTAGTGAGCAAGCAGTATACTGACTGCAAAGCCTTCTCTTCCAGTTCATATCGAGTTTAATTAATGTTTATATTTAATAGTTATCTCCAGATCCTGTTATAACCTGTATATAGTTTCCATAATGTTGCAAAGAGCCTGTTAATATTATTATTAAATGGCGATCGGGGTGATGCAAGTTCTGAATATTTAATATTAATAAACTGTTGATATTTTTATATATCGTCTTGCATTAATTAATTACCCCATCCCGTTACAGTCCTGTGGTGCCTCCTTAAACTCTGATATGTTAAACAAGAGCATCCGGTGAAATATTTCTTTCTTGCCTCACTGTAGAAATGATCTACACAATCAATTCAAGCCTTGCACAGAAAGCAGTTGGAGAGTACCTGAAGACAAACTAATCCTCTGAAGTAGTAACATACTAAAAAGCAAGACAGATTTGTTTCAGTTCAGTTGAACTCTGAAAAGGAAAATATTACTCACTGTCTACATATATCAGAACTGATACCACCCACAGAAAGAAAAGCTGCAGCAGGGACAAAGATCAAAACAGTAAAAGCAACTCCAGACAAACACATCACATGGAGCACCTTTCCTTCACTATCACCTCAGGAAGCTGCCTGTCAGCTGCCCTGGGTGCAGTGTAGAGGGTGTTGCAGAACTGACCTGTTTTGGCACGTCTGTGTTGGAAGTGCGAGTGGATGCTCTGGCTCTGCTGTGCCTCCTGCAGAACAGAGAGCATCCTGAATTTCTAAGACATGAACCAGCCTTCTCCCTTCCCCAGTGTTCAGCTACTGCCACTCTAGTAGCCAGCTGAAATGCCTCAAGCTGTGTTTTATCACGTTTTGTTAATAATTAGTTCAAAATTTTAAAGTTGCAAGAGCTGTAAATTAAACAAGAAACATACAGAAAAAGGAAGACAGATTCTTCATACCACTGAAGAAAAACTCAAGAGCAATGTGGGGCAGAAGCCTAAACAGCACACTTAATTTAACTTCTTCCTTTGTCACAGGATGTTAGGGTTTGGAAGGGACCCAAAGAGATCATCGAGTCCAACCCCCCTGCCAGAGCAGGACCATACAATCTATCTTAGGTCACAGAGGAACACATCCAGAGAGGCTTTGAAAGTCTCCAGGGAATGAGACAGTACAAACATCTTCAAATGAACAGCTTCAAAACCAGAATGAGTTCATGTGTACCAATTTTACAAACAATTTACAACTGAGTCCACCCTGTAATCTGTGGCATAAGAAATTCTCTGTGTCACACCCCAAAAAGTAGTACCCTGCATCACACTCATGGTTAGATTCATTCTATGTCAACAGCTTACTAGAAACCTAATCTTTCCTACAGAAAAGCAGCTCAACTGGAGTCCAAGACACATTAATTAATCATTAATTTATTTTTAAGAAATTACTAAATAAATAACAGTAGATTAATGCAAACTTCTTAAAATTCCTATTAAGTTCCTATAATCTTTCAAGTGAAAGGGCTATGAAGAGTTTAGACAGGGTGGTTTCATATCAAAGCAAAGGACAATTTCACAATGAAAATGCAGATTCTTAATATAGTGATAATGCTTAGAAATGGTTATTTAAGGTCAGACTTGCAGATCTCAGGTTCAATTACATGCACTCACACTGACTGCTTCCATTTCTGCAGTGAGGTACAGCCAAGTCCCCACTAAATCTTTGAAACATAACACTGTTTGAGACAGTTGAGTCACACAGTGCCCACAGACTGTAAAATGCAACACTGAAACTTTCCTAATCTTCTTTCCATCACTATTAAATCACAATGTTTTTTTCAAATTCAGGTCAGCTACCTCAGATTTGAGGTAGACCTCAGTAACTGAGAAGTCAGCACATGATCATGCCTTCCTCAAGCATCACTGAAAAACACTTAGGAAATAAGGGCACCATAGAAATCTCAACTCCATTTCCTCTCCCCGAATTAAGTGCACTTACCTCTCATAAGGAGTTTTCCTCATGCCACTGTCCTTAATATAATCCACTAGCTGCTTCTGTGTTCGTCCACTGTGAATCCACAAAAGTACAAATGTTAGCGCAGAGTCACAGAATGGTTTAGCTTGGAAGAGACCTCGGGGACCATCTACTCCACCATCCCCACCATGGCCAAGGACACCTCTCAATCAGACTTGGCTGCTCAAGGCCTCATCCAACCCAGCCTCGAGTATCACCAGGGAGGAGGCATCCACAACCTCCCTCAGGGTAAGCTGTTCCAGAGTCTCACCATCCTTGCACTGAAGAACTTCTTCCTAAGATCCAGCCTAAACCTGCTTTCCCTCAGCTTCAAACCACTTCCCTTGTCCTGTCCCTAGACACCCTTATGAAAAGTCCATTTCCAGTCTTCCTGTAGGATCCCTTCAGGTACTGGAAGGCAGCTATAAGGTTGAGTGAATGAGACTCAGATGGAATGACTTCAGAATGTTTTTTCCTTTTGATCTTGTCTTCTAAGATAGAAGGAAATTAGCTTTAATAAATTTGTTATGTTTCTCCCTACCTGTATCTGAATGATGACCCTCTGGTGAAGAACACTGCTTTAGCCTTTGGCTTTGGCTGATCAAAGAGCCTAAAGAATGTGTGATATTCAACACAGATTTTCCAGAAGTTTTTACACTCATCTCTGCTTCCCATAAGAAACTCCAGTGTATCTTGATAGGGGCCCTGGGAACAAAACACAAAATTTAGGTAGCATATAAAATAGCAAGGGAGGAGAAAAGGAGAGTACAGGAAGTGCCACCAAAAGGCTGAACTGCTAGAAGATGCAGTATTTTGCTAGTTTCAGGTTTATTTTTGCTTTCTGTCTTACATTCACACATGTTTATGGCTACATCAAAGAGAAGCTGAGGCTGACACATAATACCTAAAAATCTAAGACAACAGGCATGGGGTCAGAAAAGATTTTTAACTTGAATGATGAAGCCAAGCCTGCCTCACTAAAGCTGTTTGATAAAATTCCAAACTCTAGATTTTATTTTTTTTTTGGTAATAAAATGAAATATATTTTACACTGACCAGCCCACTACTAAAGTAAAACTTACACAGACCTCTGGGTGGAGTTTAATAAGGAATCTTTTCCTCTTGAAGCTAAGTTTCCGGACCTTTGACCAGTTGAATGTATTGATTTTTGTATTGCCCTGAATTAAAATAGTAAGAGTTAGTTAAAACAGTCAAAAGCAGTTAAAAGAGTTAAACAGTGATGCTGTGAAAAGCTGGCAAACGTTTCAGGAGTAAGAGCAGCAAACAAAACTTTACTGGAGGTGTAAAAACATGTGTCTGTGCACACATATCACACCCAAACCCTGCTGGATTTTTATTCCTGGTGACAAGGTTCTCTGACACAGTAACATCAATTCAGTGTGATGAGCCAAGGTGACTGCCACAGTCAGATGAAGGTGATGCTTAGACAATTGTTCTCTAGTACAAAGTGATTAAAATTAAAGGAGTGCGCTAGTTTTAAGGAAGGTGGAAATAATTTCTTCCTAATCTCCAGTCTAAATCTCCCCTCTTCCAGCTCAAAGCCATTGCTGTTCATCTCATCACAATGAGTCCCTCTAAAAAGACTCTACCCAGCTCTCCTGTAGCCCCCTTCAGGTACTGGAAGGTTGCCCTAAGGCCTCCCCAGAGCCTTCTCTTCTCGAGTCTGAACAGCCCTAATTCTTTCAGCCTGTCCTTTGATGCCTTCCTTTCTCTACCAAGGACAAACTGCAACAAACAGTATTTTGGGGGCTTCAATGACACTCCCTCGAACATCAAAAATTGTTACATTTTAAAATTGTCAGAGACACCAGAAGTGAAAATGAAGGACTGATTCCCAAGAGCTGCTAATAGAAGGACAGAGCCATGTATCCAACACCTCCCTCCTGCCTTACCTGGAACACCAGCACACCCATGTGTGAAACAGCCAGGCTAATTTTGGTGCCCTCACGGTCAGAGGCAAGGTGAAACCTGATGCCATACATCTCCAGTTTGCGAGCAATTTCAAGCACTTGAAAGTCTGATTCAGCTGGGGTTTGACCCCTAAAGTGAAGAACAAGAAACAAAAGTTTTAAGAACAATCCAATTCTGTAATATTGCCAAGGTGGTCAAAGCACTTCAGTCTGAACTCTCACTACAGGAGATTTTTCTCTCTCATCTACTTGAGTAGCTTTACTTCAAATACGACACTCAAATTTCTGTAATGGAAGCAATGTGCAACAGCAGTAGATGACCAGTCTAAAATGCATCCCACAGACTTGAGGTACATTGTGACGTTAACCAGTTCAGAGATTAGCTAGTTCAGAGATTTTTTCAGTTTAGGAACAACTAGGTTGAACAAATCCCAGTTTGATCCAAGAACCTCTTCCTTCTGCTTGCTTGTACACACATTAAGAAGGTAAAAGTGGCAGACAGAGGAGCGCCACAGCCAGCACAACAGAAAAAAGGCAAACATTGCCACGGAATGCCTCATTTCAGCACAGGTTTCAGAATTATTAAAATCATAGAACTGTTGGAAGATGCCTTTGAGATCATCAAGTCCAACCACTCACTCAGAGTTCACAATCCCACCACTGAACCACATCCCTCAGCAGCACATTGATGTGCGTTTTAAATACCTCTAGGGACAAGGACTCCACCACTTCCCTGGGCAGCCTGTTCCAGAGCCCAAGAACCCTTTCTGTGAATCACAGGATCACAGAATGGCTTTGGTTGGAAGGAACCTCAAAGATAATCTACTCCATCCTCCTTGCCATGGGCAGGGATGTCTCTCAACTCAACCAGATTTCACAGTGGCCTCATCCATTCCAACCTTGAGCATCTCCAGGGAGGGGACATTCAAAACCACTCCGGGTAACCTGTTCCAGAGCCTCACCACCCTCATACTGAATAACTTCTTCCTAAGATCCAGTCTAAACCTACTCTTCTTTCAGCTTAAAACCATTTCCCATGTTCTGTCACTAGACACCCTTACAACAAGTTCCTCTCCAGCCTTCCTGTAGGATCCTTTCAGGTACTGGAAGACAGCTCTAAGGTCCTCCCAAAGTCTTCTCAAGGCTGAAAAACCTTAGCTCCCTCAGCCTATTCTCACAGCCTTTGGGTCTTCTTTGTAGCCCTCCTCTGGACTTGCTACCACAGTTTCACATCTCCAGCCTGCCCTCCTCAAGCTTATGTGACCCAAAGAACAGTGCATCTCCAAAATAAAAAATCTGGACCTTGCATGTCAGGGCATCCTGTTGCACACATCCTGTCTGTGCTCCTATAAGGAACAGTCTGGAGCAGGGGCAGCTGGGGAGCAGTGCTGGGCAGCCCCTGATATACCACGAGTGGCTACACACCAGCAGCAGTTTCAAAGTCATTACCCTCAGATGTTAGCTACAGACTAATCTACACAGATCAGTCTGAAAGCAATCTGGTCTAATTTTGTTCATCCATTAAGCAGATAAATCTGCTTAATCTTCCCCAGGTCATTGGACGAGAGACTACCTACAAGTGTTTTGCAGCAAAAACTGCTGTCAGTGCAACAGGTGTTGAAGCATAAAGGTTCCTTACATACCTCCAACTACATGAATACTGGGGCTGTGTTAAAATATTGATCCAAAATAAATGCTGTTAGATGGCTCACAGAGCATTTAATCCCAGGGATTATCAGAGAGATGAACTGTCAAAAAGCTGCATGCAGAGAAACTGTTTTGACTAGGTAGCAACCTTAAGTTGTAGATTTTTCTAATTTACAAACAATGGAAAGAATCTAAATCATGGACAAGTAGACCTGGTAAGCTGTGAAAGGGCATGAAGAGAACAGAAAATGTACATAGAAATCTATTAAATCATCTATTTATTTTAATCTATCATCTATGTATTTTAATCTATTAAAGTACCTATTTCTTTCCTAATTTATGTATGCAGACACACCCAACAAAACAGCCACAAAAAACTACCAAGTTAAAACAACAACCAAACCACTAAAGTATTAGCCATGGTTGTAACCCAGGCAAATACGGTGGCTAAGAAAACTGTGGGCACCCAGACTGGTGCCTCACACAAATATGTAGGTGCCCAGACCTTGGGATGCAGAGAATGCCTCAGCCTAGCATTTGAAATGGAGGGTAGTGGGTATGAAACCTGCGTGAGGTGTGAGCAGGTGAGTGATCTGCTCAGTATGGTGGCTGGGCTGAAGGAGGAAGTTGAAAGACTAAGGTCTATATGGGACTGTGAAAAGGAAACTGACTGGTGGAGCAGATGACACCAAGCTGTGCGGCACAGTCCACAGAGGGCAGGGATCCATCCGGAGGGATCTGGACAGGTGGACCCAAGCTGACCTCATGAAATTCAACAAGGCCAAGTGTAAGGTCCTGCACCTGGGTAGGCACAATCCCAAGCACAAATACAGGCTGGGTGGTGAATGGCTGGAAAGCAGCCCTGAGGAAAAGGACCTGGGGGTCTGGGGTGATGAAAAACTCAACATGAGCCTGCAGTGTGAGTGCAGCCCAGACAGCAACTGAGTCCGAGGCTGCATCAAGAGCAGTGTGGGCAGCAGGGCAAGGGAGGAGATTCTGCCCCTTTGCTCTTGTCA
>VWYK01104309.1:23335-33561 GCA_013399775.1 Semnornis frantzii
CCCTCCCTGGAGGTGTTCAAGGCCAGGCTGGATGGGGCCTTGAGCGACCTGTACTAGTGGGAGGTGTCCCTGCCTATGGCAGGGGATTGGAACTTAGATGGTCTTTGAGGTCCCTTCCAACCTTACCATTCTATGGTCTGAAGGCAAACAAACCATTCTCTTTAATTCTGAGCTACACTCGCCCTGTAGCCTGCTTGCAGGAAGGCAGCAGACATTTCATTTGGAATGTCTGGACTGAACTGCACCAGTAGCAAAGAGCCTCTGATGTCATCTGCTTGGAGTTGTGTAAAGTATGTAATGCTGTCCCATGACATCCTGGTTACCAAATTGGAAAAGCATGGACTTGAGGGCTGGAGCACTGGCAGGAGAAGGAACTGGCTGGGTGGCCACAGAGAGTTGCAGTCAATGGCTCAACGTCCAAATGGAGAGCAGAGACAAGTGGTGTCCCTCAGGGGGTGGGTACTGGCACCAGTGCTGTTTGATGTCTTTGTCAGTAACATGGTCAGTGGCACTGAGGCACCCTCAGCAAGTTTGCAGGTGACACCAAGTTGTGTGCTCCAGCTGACATGCTGGAGGGATCCATCCAGAGGGACTTGGACAGGATGGAGAGGGGAGCTCAAGCCAACCTCATGAAGTTCAACAAGGTCAAGTGCGAAGTCCTGCACCTGAGTTGGGGCAATCCCAAGCATAAATAAGGACTGGGAAAGGAGTGACTTGAGAGCAGCCTGGAGGAGAAGGACTTGGGGGTGTCAGCTGATGAAAAAAAATCACCATAAGCCAGCAATGGTCACTGGCAGCACAGAAGGCAGCCTTGTGCTGGGTTGCACCAAAAGCAGTGTGAGCAGCAGGATAGGGAAGGGATTCTGTCTCTCTGTTCTGGTGAAACACCACCTGCAGGACTGCATCCAGTTCTGGAGCCCCCGACACATGAAGGGTATGGAACTGTTGGAGAGGGTCCAGAGGAGGGCCATGAAGATGTCCAGAGGGCTGGAACACTTCTCCTAGGGGGCCAGGCTGAGAGAGTTGGGGCTGTTTAGCCTGGAGAAGAGAAGGTTCTGGGGAGACCTTAGAGCAGCCTTCTAGTAACCACAAATAAAATGCAAAAATAAAAACATGCTTGCATGAGGATGAAAAGAGGGAATAGTATTTTGTCCCTTTAACTGCACTGTGCATGGCCAGGAAGCAGATGAATGCCCAAGCTCCATGCTCCTGCTCACTTCTTGTAGCAGAAATGAAGATGAATCTGTCTGCACAATGAGAAAAGACAGGACCTTTACAGCTGCTAAAAATGGAGAAGGGTGGCCAGCACTGCCTGACTGAGGGACAAGAGAAGGGAGGTGCAAGGAAGTCACAGCTGTTTTCAGGACTAGAGTGCTTCCAAAATTACATCTCTCCACTAAAACTGTTTTCAACACAGCAGGTAGATTTTAACTGTGTGCCCAAAGTGCTCAAGTGCTGTTAAGACTGGGTTATCACCTTTCTAACCACATGCCTGCTGTGCCATGCTTTTATTCTTACTATGGTTTGAAACTGTATCTCTAAAATACTGCTTTGAAACAAGGGAGCAGCCTGGCAGACAAGGACTTGGGGACGCTGCTGGATGAGAAGTTGGACAGGAGTCAGCAATGGGCACTTCCAGCCCAGAAGACAAATGGCATCCTGGGCTGCATCAGAAAGAGTGGCCAGCAGATGGAGAGAGGTGATCCTGCTGCTTTGCTCTGGTGAGATCTCATCTGAGTACTTTGTCCAACTATGGGGTCCCCAACATGAGAACGACATGAAACTGTTGAGGCAGGTCCAGAGGAGGCCATGAAGATGATCAGAGGGCAGGAGCATGTCTCCTGTGAAGACAAGCTGAAGCTGAAGCTTCTCTTCAGCCTGGAGAAAAGAAGGTTCCATTGAGACCTTAGAGCAGCATTTCAGTACCTGAAAGGGACCTACAGGCAGACTGAGGAGGGACTGTTTAGAAGGGCTTGCAGTGATATGGTATGGGAAAGTGGTTTGTTTGAAACTGGAACAGGGTAGATTTAGGTTAGACATCAGGAGGAAGTTCTTCACTATGAGTGGTGAAATACTGGAACAGGTTGCCCAGGGAGATGGTTGAGGTCCTGACCCTGGAGACATTCAAGACCAGACTTGATGTGGCCTGCTCCAGTTGGAAGTGTCCCTGCTTACTGCTGGGGGGGGTTGGACAAGATGATGTCTAAGGGTCCTTCCAACCTGATGCAATCTGTGAAATATTTGCAATCATGTTACCAGCCAGGCTGTGCCTGACAATTCACACTGAACTAATGAAAAGCACACTTATGAAATAAAGAGTATTTTCCTGTTAACTCTTCTCTGACTTCTTCCTGACAAAGCAAAAATACAAACTTTCCCTTACTGCAAAGAATGAGTGGAACTTTTTTTGAGTAAAAGATCAAACCTAATAAAAAAAATGACCCTCACTCACTCAGAAGACAAATCACAATCTTTCCATCAAGGAAAGTGAACCACGAAAATTCTCCACAAGCATAAGTAACTCACTTGGACCCAGGCACAAGATTAACAAAGGATTTTTCCTGTGCATGGTCTGGATGTTCTTATGCCAGAACTACAAAACCCCACAATGCATCTCAAGTTGGAAAGCCATCAGCCTATACTGCAAGATGTGCCCTTGTGGCAAAGAGAGACAGTATTATACTGAGGTGCATCAAGAAAAGCATGTCCAGCAGGTCAAGGGATGTCCTTCTCCCACTCTGCTCTCCCCTGGTGAGGCCACACCTGGAATACTCTGCCCAGTTCTGGGCTCCTCAGTTCAAAAAAGACAGGGATCTGCTGGACGGAGTACAACAGAGAGCTACAACTGTGACTGGGGGGTCTTGAACATCTCTCCTTTGAAGAAAGACTGAGAGGTCTGGAGATGTTTAGTCTGGAGAAGGCACCTCATTGATGTTTAAAACTATCTGAGTGCTGGGTCTCAATATAAAGGTACCAGTCTCTTTTCAGTGGTGTTCCCGTGATAGGACGAGGGGCTACGGATACAAACTGGAACACAGCAAGTTCCACCTCAGCATGAGGAGAAACTTGACTGTGAATGTGCTAGAGCCCTGGAGCAGCCTGCCCAGAGAGGCTGTGGAGTCTCCTCTGGAGAACTGAGATCCAACTGGATGTGTTCCTGTGTGACCTGCCCTAGGTGATCCTTCTCTGGCAGGGGAGTTAGACTCAAGTGATGTCTGGAGGTCTCTCTCAAGCCCTAGCATTCTGATTCTACTGCTGTATCTAATTTATCTTGCTCAGTGTAACAGGTATTTAACTCACACCATCATCCTATTATGTAGCATGCACAACCTTCATGAAGGAGTATCCATCAGTGCTATACATTACTCCTCACTTACACATGGTTTCTGTGGAACTCCAGAATCTTTCCTTCAATTCTCTCCTGGTTTGGCAAATACTGATTTGCTTTAAGGTGTTCTCGATCCTCCACTTCATCAAAATCTCCAATTTCAGCTATTGCAGAAGACAAAACAATGTTAGAGTAAGAAATAACAACAATGGAGAAGAACAATGACACATTCCAGTCTTTGAACATCATTTGGAAAATTCAGACTTCTTTACAACCAAAGATGTGAGTCTTCTAGAAGACCTGTGATGTGGTCTAAACATCTCTCTCCCTTACCTCATACCAAACCACTATGTTTCAGTTTAACTTTTCTAAATATAAATAAAATAGCTATGAACAAGCCTACTTGGGAAGAGGGCAAATGACATTTGAGGAATTACCCAAAAATAAATAAATAGCACACAGAGAAAGGAGTGTTGTGTGACTAAGTCTGCATCACGAGTTTTGGTCTCCCCATTACATTTCCAGGTCTTTCAGAAACAACTTTGTGGATTTCATTGTATTATAGAATGGTTTCAGCTGGAAGCTCAGAGATCATCTACTCAAACTGCCCTGCCATGGGCAAGGATGCCTCTCAACTGGACTCAGTTGTTCAAGGCCTCGTTCAGTCTGGGCTTGAACACCTTCAGGAAGGAGGCAGCCACCACCTCTCTGGGCAACCTATTCCAGAGTCTCACCACCCTCATATTGAAGAACTTCTTCCTAAGATCCAATCTAAACCTACTCTCCTTTCAGCTTCAAACCATTTCCCCTTGTCCTGTCCCTAGACACCCTTATGAAAAGTCCCTCTCCAGCCTTCCTGTAGGCTCCCTTCAAGTTTTGGAAGGCTGCTATAAAATTCCCTACAAAGTCTTCTCTTCCCTAGGTTGAACAATCCCAGCTCCCTCAGCCTATCCTCATAGCAGAGGTGGTCCAGCCCTTTGATCATTTGGACAAGGCAGAATGTTTTTTAAGCTGAGGGAGAGTAGGTTTAGACTGGATCTTAGGAAGAAGTTCTCCAATATGAGGGTGGTGAGATTCTGAAATAGGTTGTGGATATCCCCTCCCTGGAGGTGTTCAAGGCCAGGGTGGAGGAGGCCTTGAGCAACCTGGTCTTGTCGACAGGCGTTCTTGCCCATGGCAAGGGGGTTAGAGTGGATAATCTCTGAGGTCCCTTCCAACCTAGGCCATTCTGTGATAAAATACAGGAGGAGATTTAAAAAAGACAACTACAATTCAAAGGTGCAGAACAGTTTCCATGAGAGAAGACATGAGATGACCAGATGTCTTTGGCTTGACAAAGAAAAGCATGAGGCTGGCA
The DNA here is from genome assembly GCA_013399775.1 of Semnornis frantzii. Taxonomy (NCBI): domain Eukaryota; kingdom Metazoa; phylum Chordata; class Aves; order Piciformes; family Ramphastidae; genus Semnornis; species Semnornis frantzii. The sequence goes on from VWYK01104309.1 coordinate 28,021, forward strand.
GAACATGTGACAGATGTATATAAAAAATTCCAAATGGAACAAATAACCTTTTTAGAGCAATTTTTCTCAGAATAAAATACAAAGCTACAACATTAAATTAAAATGCAACGCTTTAAAAAAGACATTATCTTGCAAACCTCCATAAAATTAAGATGGGAAGCTGAAGTATGCCAGAAATATAAGCAAATTCACAGATCAGACAAACAGATGGAAGGAGAGTCCATCTAGCTCAACTAAATGAAGAGCTGCAGAGTCAGTTTTTGACTTAAAAAGGCCACGTGCAAAGATTACTGGATGGATGCAGCAAAGGAAGCATCACCACACGCTTGCTCCATTTTTGAAGACTTCCCCAGAGCATCTGCTATCAATTACTGTCAGAGAAAGAAGAGTGGACTAAATGAACTCACAATCTTGTCCAAGGCAGCTGTTCTTGAAAAGCCAGTACGGGAAACAAGATAATAAAAACAAAATTGAAAGGCGAATATTGGAGAATAATTTATGTTAAAAACAATCAGATTCTTGCTCACTTCTTTTCTCTTAGGGTAGAATCAAGCTAAGCAAGGCCAGATTCTGAGATTTGCTCACTAGCTCCACGCTGCACTGTGGAGAGCTTAACCTGCAAAATCATCAGCAGAATGTAATTGTGTTTCTTACACAAGACAGATCTGCTCTTCCAATCAAATTCCCATAACTACTGTTACTATCACTGTATTATTAGATTACAATGCAGAATTATCTAACTAACAGCTATTCAGCAGTGCACACATGAAGGGATAAGTACCATTTAAGAACTTTTGTTTCAAGCCAGCAAGGAGGCACAAACCCCCTTTTCTGCAGCTCAGGTTACAGAGGTGTAGACACTCCATTAGTTGGCTGCTGCTGGAGCTGATGAGGTACATGAACCTATTCTAGGTTGGCAACCCTACTGATGAACTTGCTCTGGTGGGTTTCTAGTTTTATTTCAGCCCATTTTTTTTTTTTACAGATTCATCATCATCAGACTCATTTACAGATTCAATTACAGATTCATCTCCCCCCAGCCAGAGTGAAATGAACTGAAGCCAAGGAAGCAGAAATGCAGACAGCAGTAGCTGTCTGGAAGATGAGTGCCCTGGTTTGCAGAGGTAGGGAAAGCAAACAACACACAAAAAGGTTGGTTCCCTGCAGTCTCCACAAATCTGTTTTGTACATAAGCATCAGCTGTTCCTCACCACAGCTAGCCCTGATCATCTCAGTGTCCAAAATCAACAGGTATGCTGCACATGGAGAACGAAATGCCACAAGACAGAAAATGCTCCTTCCAAAAGCTTCTGTACATTCTGTACCTCAGTTCAGCAACGGCAACATCACCTTCTGGCACCACAGCTTGGTACTCACATTGCAGAAGGTGAGAGACCAGAAGAGCTGCTGTATTGTCACTGCAGGTCAATCGCTCCTCTGCCAAGTCTCTTTTGATTTGCAATGCAAACAGGTATCTGAAGAGAGAGTTACAAGCAGCAGGGTTACAGGTACCACCTCAACATGTGGAAGAACAGTAAAATGACTGAGCAGTATTTTAGAAACCCAGCATCTCCTCATTCTTCCTCTCCAAATCCAAGGCAACACAGAAGTCTTGCTACCAAGGATGGTCAAATTGAACCAAATAACCCATGAATAATCCAGCACTATTCCATGAGACCTGGACAGGCTGGAGAGTTGGGTGGAGAAGAAGCAAAGGACAAGTGTAGAGTCTTGCATTTGGGAAAGGACAACCCCATGGAACAGTGTAAGTTGGGGACTGACCTGTTGGAGAACAGTGTAGGAGAAAGAGACCTGGGGGCCCTCGTGGACAAAAGAATGACCACGAGCCAGCGATGTGCCCTGGTGGCCAAGAAGGCATCCTGGGGTGTATTAGAAGGGTGTGGTTAACAGGTGACAGAGGTTCTTTTCCCTCTCTACTCTGTCCTGCTGAGGTAACATCTGGAATATTGTGGCCAGTCCTGGGCCCCCCAGTTCAAAAAGGACTTCAGGGAACTACTTGAAACATTCCAGGGCAGAGCCACAAAGATGCTGCAGGGAGTGGAACATCTCCCTGATGAGGAAAGGCTGAGGGAGCTGGGGCTCTTAGCTTGGAGAAGAGGAGAGTGAGGGCTGCGTGACTTCATGTTTATAAAGATGTGAAAGGCAGTGTCTGCGAGATGGAGCCAGGCTCTGCTCAGTCATGCCCAATGACAGGACAAAAGACAACAGCTGCAAGCTGGAGCATAGCAGCTTCCTTGTGAACACAAGAGAAAACTTTTTCACTGTGAGGGTGACAGAGCCCTGAGGCAGGCTGCCCAGAGAGGTTGTGATGTCTCCTGCTCTACACACTTTCAAAACCCTCCTGGATGTGTTCCTGTGTGACCTGCCTTAGGTGATCCTGCTCTGGCATGGGGGTTGACTCAATGACCTCCAGAGGTCTCCTCCAACTCATTCTGTGATTTATCTGCACAAACGACCACACAGAAACAAAGCAGCAGAAGCAAACTCATGCTTTTAACAAGTGTGCTGGTTTGAGCTAATTGGAATATTTTAATAGAGAAAATTATACTATAGGCTGTGAAGGTAAAACAATGGTGATGTCTACTTCACTCATAGGCTTGCTGAGATGTTTACAAAAAGATAAGAGAGTCTCTCGAGCGGGCAGTCTGGGTCACCAGGCACTTGGGTCTTGGGCTAGCAGCTTCACGGGGCAAGCGGCTTCTCGGGCTCTCTAGCAGCTCTGGTTTCTCCTCTCTGCTGAATAACTTCACTAACCACTTTTCTTCTAATCCTTCCTGGCCGATCCTCCTTGCGCGTAAGGCAAACCTTGGGGTAAGGTGTGGGAGTGGGGAGAAGGTGGAAGGGTGGTTGGGAGCCCCTCCTGGNATTGGAAATGGAGGTTTCAATTTTTCTACTCAGTTCTTTAATTTCTTTCATGCTATCTTTAATGCTAACCTTTTTATGGCAGAGACTAGGGCAACAAGTCAGATTCATGAAGTAACCACAGACGTAATTTTTACCTGCAAATAAACTTAACAAGCACTTAATTGATTTTTATCTATCAGAAAAAGAGATGGAAGACCACCACTTGTTCTGCTGTCTTGTTAGGGGGAGACTCTATGTGGCCCTGGGCAGCCTGATGTAGTTGTAGGTGTTTCTGCTGACTACAGGGGGGTTGGACGAGATGACCTTTGAGGGTCTTTTCCAACTGCATGTGTGAATCAGTCACCTATCAGCCAAAGTGCCCCATGAAGAGCACTGGTGAAAACAATGTGAACAGTAGAGCAATTTTTCTAGATGGAACTGAAGTGTGGGCTTCAGGAGTTTAAATGACAAACCATTTATCAAAATGTGTGCAGACTATTTTAAATAGAGGCTGTTTATTAATTTTAGTATTTTCTCACTATCCCATTTCTTTTGACACTGTGCAGGGCCTAACCTAAAAAATACCTTTTGAACATTCACCTGCCAACACAGATTCATGGAATGGTTTGGGTTGGAAAGGACCTTAAAGATCATCTAGGTCCGACCCCATGCCATGGGCAGGGACACCTCCCACTAGAAGAGTTTGCTCAAGGCCTCATCCAACCTGGTCTCGAATGCCTCCATGGAGGGAGCATCCACAACCTCCCCAGGCAACCTCTGCCAGTGTCTCACTGCTCTCACTGTCAAGAATTTCTTCCTAATGTGCATGTGCCAAAACTGTCACACAAGTTAAGTGCCCTCACTTAACTTCAGTGTAAAGTTCTGTTTGGAAACATATAAAACATCCTCCTTCTCTTACTTCCCCACATTTCAGTAGGTAAAGTAAACCAATTTCTGCAGAAAGTACTTTACCTTGTGTATTCCTCTTGCAACTGGCCTGGGTCTGGAGGGAAAAACTTCACAGCAAGACGAAGCATTGTAGTCTTTGGTCCTGTAAGGGAAGTTAGTCAGTTCACAAAAGCTCTTATAAGCTCATGCACATTCTGTTTGCCAAAATGCATAGAAATTACAGAACCATTTAGGTTGGAAAAGACCTCTAAGACTGAGTCTAATCATCAGCCAAACATCACCATGGCCACTAAACCATGTCTCCAAGTGCCATGTCCACACATTCTTTGAGCATCATCCTGGGCAGGTTGTTCCAATGCCTGAGCACTCTTGCAGCAAAGACATTTTTACTAATCTCCATCAGCTAATGAGTCTGAACTCTGCTACCTTAAAGCCCATGATAATATTTACCATTCCCCTGCTGCTGGCCTAAAAGCTACAAGTTAACTCTGATATCTATGACCTTCTGAAAAATCCAATCCAACAACCCAAAGACCCAATCCCCAGAAGACCAAAACAGAATCTCAATGACATTTCTAGTGAGATACTGGAACAAGTTGCCCAGAGAGGTGGTGGAAGTCTCATCCTTGGAGACATTCATATGATGGTAAAAGTTAAACCCATCACCTTAAAGTGAAAAAGCCAAACCAAACAAACAATCAACCAACCAACCAACGAAAGAAAAACCCAAAACCAAACCAAACCCAACCCCCCCCACCATCCTGCTCCACCTAGAACTGCTGATTCCTGCCTGGACAGCCTGCCCAGATTGGTTGTGCAGTCTCCTTCTTTGGAGACTTTCAAGATTCAGGATGAGGGGCAATGGTTTGAAATGATATGAGATTTAGACTGGATGTTAGGAACAAGTTCTTGACCATGAGGATGGGCTCCAGCACCCTCACAGTAAATGTCTTGTTTCCCTTAAAGGTGACAGCAGCTGACCTGATCTTTGAAGAACCATATCTTCAGCAAGCTTCCATTCCACCCACCCCCTACTACATATTAAAAAGCTCAGGTCTGCATGCCTTAACAAGAACCATCATTACTCCTACCAAGTCCAATTTTTAGCAAAGCATAACCAGTAAATCAAGTGGTAATTGTGAAAGGAACCCACATAAAACAGATGCAAATTAAGGAGAACTTCCTTTTTTACAACTACTTACTCCTTATTTGTTTAATAACAGGTTTCATAGGTTCCAGCCAAATCTGAAATTAAAGAAAAATTACAAATTGACACTGAGATTTGAGTACAACATGGAAACACCAACAGTAAATTCAAACAAAGCACTCATTTAGCAGTTTGCATTTCTCCCTCATTGCTGGAGTGCAGCAAACCCTTTGCTTTAAAAAAGCTGTACTTAGCTATTTGAATTCACAGGAAGGACATGGAGCTGGTCCAGAGGAAGGCCACAAAAATAACCAGTGGCTAGAACACCTCTGCTATGAGGACAGGCTGAGGGAGCTGGTGTTGTTCAGCCTGGAGAAGAGAAGGCTCCAGGAAGACTCAATAGAGACCTTTCAGTACCTGCAGGGGGTCTACAAGAAGGTTGCAGAGGGACTGTTTCCAAAGGCCTGCAGTGATAGGACGAGGGCCAAAGGTTTGAAATTAGATGAGATTTAAACTGCATGTTAGGAATAAGTTCTTGACCATGAGGATGGTAGAACACTGGAACAAGGCCAGGCTGGACAAGGCCTTAACTAACCAGGTCCAGTTGAGAGGTGTCCCTG
>VWYK01104312.1:0-10652 GCA_013399775.1 Semnornis frantzii
ATATAGTTGACTTGTATTTTCAAATAGCAGATGCTATGTGCTGTGCAAAAGCAGTACTTCTGGCTAGAAACGGTAATGGCAAAAAATTACATGATCCCTTTATAAGTGTGATCTTAACTTGGGAGAAATACTATTTTATAGCACTACTCCCAGTCAACATCAGTAAATGTTTGGAAGATGTGGTCTCTGTTTCATAAAGCTACTTGCGTTTTACTAGTTCAAACCAGATATTTGAGTTTCTTGTATTTTGCAGGGAAAGTGATTTTGCTTTCTGGTGGTGTATGCAGCTTCTTATCCTTAGGGGTGGTCCCAGGTGTGTTGTGACAAGGGCCTGAGATGGCAGGAGGCAGCAAAAATTATTGTATGCATCTTCTGAGACTGCTGGGAGGCAATTAGCACTCAGCCTAATTGATAGCCCTGAAGCTATTTTGATGGACCACATCTGGCATGAGTTTCTACCAGCCCCTATGCCAGTCAAGAATTGCTGGCATTCAGCAGTACTCTTTCACACTACTGCCTCCAAAGAACCCACTGGTATGATTCAGCTGCTGAATTGGTTGTGATAACTTTCATCAGCTAAGCCAAAACACATTGACAAGCAAAGCATAAGATTTCAGAATTGTAAGGAATTAGGGTCATTATTCATGTAATTGTTGAAGAACTGTCTTTGTAATAAATCCCTGCCTTGACTTTATTTTTTTTTTTCATGTTATGATCAATGTGTAGCCTGTATTGGCTGTTCATAAAGAGTTCTGGAAAAGTCATAGAGTTTCATTTCTTTAATTATTTGAATAATCAGAAATCTAGATTCTTCAGAGGGAAGAGGGCTTGTTTTAGAAAACAGATTTTCTAGTCAAGACTATCTTAGGAGACAAAACCCATAACCTGCAAATTTCAAAAGAGGTTGCCTTGATTGCTTTCCAAGTGATTTTATTATTTTGGAGTGTCATATAGAAAACAGATAGTATGACACAGCATAAATAATTCAGTAACAAATCAGGTCAAGGCAATTCTGACCTCAGTAGCTCTTGGAACTATAAATCCTTGAGTAGAAATTGCTTACTTGTGGAAAGTTGTATGGGACCAAAAGACAAAATGGAAGCTAAACTCCAGTGAATATGTAAGGAAATGTCTTCTGTCTTTACCAATCTTCTTACATTTACCAAAACAACGTTTCACTTTAAATGTCTTAGCTGGAAAACTCAGTTTCCTCAGGCCTCATGAAAAATTGTGCCATGAAAAACAGAACAAAATGCTAAGCTGATATGAGTAAATACCCACAGGTGCTAATGTGTGTCAAAGGAGAATTCAAGCTCACTTCAAAAGGAAAGATCAGCTTTGCCATAGGATATTGCCGAGCAATTTTAATTGACAAGAGATGCTCAAAATTAATTCATTCGCAATGCTCCTCTGCTGCTTCTTCCATGGTGCTGCTTTTGTTGTACAGAAAAGAGGGGTCAATACAGTGCGACACCTGGAGACTTGCTGGGCAAGCTTTAGAGTTACCATGGTATTGCAGCCATAAATCCCATTGCTATAGGAGTGAGTAAAATAGGCTGATGATGGAAAAATGTGACTGAAAAGTTGCCACTGGTCAGGGCATGTTTCCTTCTTAGGAATATTTTTCTCAAGCTTTTGAATCATGAGGTTCACACTTTCTCTAAAAGTGGCAAAGCAGCTTATTACTTAGTGTCTTGAGACTATAACTTACAGGTATTATCTAACACCACTTAGCATTCAGTGTTCAATTTCATATGTAATTAACAATGTAATTTCAATATTTATTTCTATTATATGTTTACCTGTACATTAGAAAAGCAATCTCACTTATTTACAATATGAACTTTGGTCCTGGGCACTACCCAACAGAGTTCACAACCAGTAATTCAAAGAGAAAGAAGGTAAGTGAAATGAGTGAGCATGCTGGTAACACAGCATTCCAGCCTCTTCTGCCTGCAAAATGAGTGGGATGGAATATGACAAATGTGTGAACTTTCCTTTAGAGATATTTGGAGTGCTTTCTGCATTGGTGCACGATAAACCTGGCAGTAACATTTTAAAGGTTGTATAGTTAATTATAAGGATATAGGGCATGCTAAATTGCTGCCTACTACGGACCCATTTACCGGGTCAATTTCTGGTCGGCACTAAACACGGATGAAAGAAGATGCAGTTAGTCATCAGCCTATTCCATATGAGTCATGACAGTTTTCAAACATATGGTGATGGTGTACTTTGTGGCCCTTCAGCATGTAATAACAAGTGTAACACTGTGTAGGCAGTACATTTCACTTTCATAGCTAATTTATATATACATCAGTTGTTCCCAGCTTTCTCCTAGTGTTGGGCATGTTTCAGTTCCTGTTTAGTTACATTATTTTCAACATGCAGGGCTTGATAAACTATGTAAGACCGCACATATATATTTGGAACAATTTCAATGTATTTCAGCTTTCATTAAAATATAAATGGTGTCTTAAATAGTGAGGAACAATTTTATGTTAGCACACACAAATTAAAAATACAAAGTACTGCATATGGCGTGCTTCAGCAATTCCCCAGAGCTTGCCCAGGAGACTTAACTGATGTGCTAAAGTGAACTGCTTGTGGTGGAAGGTCCGACTTACACCTAGAATACATATCCAAGACATGTCCTAAACACCTATCTGAATACCCACCCTAGTTTTACCAATTGCATAACAGAATCTCTGTGGGTTAATTGTAAACAAGTTTGGGGAAATTTTCTTCAGGTATATTTAATAAAACAGTTGATAATTTTATATCAGCCTCATTACAATTCACTTCTAACCCATATTCAAATTCCTCCTTAACAGTGTTAAGGGACCTTGAAAGCTCATCCTTTCCAGCCCTCCTGCCAGAGCAGGATCACCTATGGCAGGTCACACAGGAAATCACCCCTTCTGATATACCCCAGTATGTCATTGGCCTTCTTGGCCACAAAGACATGTTGCTGCCTCACGGTCATCTTCCTGTACACCAGGACCCCCAGGTCCCTCTTCCCTACAATGCTCTCCAACAGATGTAGNTGCTATACACAGCACCCGATCGGACAGCTCCAGCCTGTAAACCTGGATCCTGCTTCGCGCTGGTGGCTAACTCCTCCGATGATCTCCTGAGAGCCACGGGGGATTTACCTCGTGTCCGTGGATCTTCTCAGTCGTGTGCCATTGGAGCTGCGCAAGCAGCAAAACACTGCCGCATCGTCACCACGTGGAAGGCCACCATGTGGCTGGGACTATATTTTGCCTCGTTTATGCTTCTACATATACCTTTGGATTACAAATATTGAGACTCTGACCAGTGAGTAAACTAACTCTCTTTTCTAACGTTTGTGAAAGTTTACGTTTAACCATTAAGCGGCAGTTTGTGCTGCAAGACTCTCTGGTTAAATTTTAAAAAATCTTTCCTAAAAATCCTTAAAATCAATCTGATTATATATACACGTTCTGCAAAACATTAGTTTCACCAACCGCATAATAGAATCTCTGTGTGTTATCTGTAAATAAGTTTGGGGAAATTGTCTTTATATATTTAATCAAATATTTAATAATGTTATATTGGCCTCACTACGATTCACTTCTAACCCAGGTTCAATCCATCCTTAACACTGCTCCATGAAATCAAACCGCCTCAAACAGACCATGTGTATTAGGTGACACCAGGGTTGTAGAGAATGATGATGGCACTCATTTTTTTCCTTAAATTACAAGCTCTGCTTCTTGTGAGTTGTGCTGGCCACCAAAGTCAGATGTCAAGGAGTCTTGCTTTAAATTCCCATCATTAATTATTTGTGAAGCAAAACTGTAGCCTCAGAGTATCTGTGATGATCTACATTCTGATGAGGTAACTCCTTTTTTAGCCAATATCTACATAAATTACAACTTAAGTTACATTGAGTCTAGCGTTTTTGGAGCAAGAAAAAAATTTAGAACATGATGTAATGCAGCAATATCTGTCAAACTGGACAAATTAATAGCATCCCCTCACCGGTGGTTGTTTTTTTTTTTTTCCTTTACTGGTCTCTAAATTACCTATACACAGATGTATGAGGAATTCTCTTCTTCAAAAATGGATACCCGGTAGGCTAGTTTCTATGGGTTCCTTTCACATCCCCTAGTACAGGGAGTATATTGTGTGGTTGAGCTAGATCACAGATAGGTCCCATGGAGGTCATGGGAAGATCATGGAAGCCAGGTCCTTGTGGCTGTCTAAATCACACAGGGAGCAGGGAGTAGTATGGGACTGGGAAGGCACAAAGTGATTTAAAGCTGTTCTCTCAATCCCTTCTCATCTGGGATAACAGACTCTGTTCTAGAGCTTTCGAAGAACAGAGTTCTCAGGTAACTAACAAATGGGCTTATGGGGATAAAACACACCATCCATCTTGTAGGAATGAATTACGCAATCGTCCCACTAATGTTTTAAGTCATAAGACACGATAGCAATATACACGTCTTGTTTTCTTATGTATCATTGTGAAGGTACAGAAGTAGTGAAGAGTGTGTCCCTGGTGTGTCTTTGAACTTAATACTTTTCAATTAATTTCTCTGCGAACTTGCAAGAAAATAATCTATTAAAGCAGATTTAAAAAATATAATTACAACAGAAAATATAGGAATGGAATAATCTGAAACTGAAGCAAAAACTTCACAGTACATAGTTGCTGTGGAGGCAACAAGGAGAGAGAATTCCAAACCTCTGGGAATAAGATTATCCTTCCTTATCCTGCATCTGCTCTATTTCCCAGGAGACAGGATGAGGGGCAAAGTATCTAGCACAGGCAGTTCTGTTTCTTATTGATTTCTAGAGTGATTCTGCCTTTCTCCGCCCCACATACTCTATGCCATCCATCTAGCCACAGGCATATTTACCGAAGCCATTTTCTGTAGAGACATAATTGGTCATTGGCACAGAAGCTACAGAAACAGTTGTCACACAGCAGAAACATTTCCATTTCCCTTTCCCTTGGGGCAAACTGTATTACCATTAATTCCCCAGTCCAGTGCAGCTGAGTACTGCCTGGATTTGAATACCCTCTTAACCAAAGCAAATGCCAACAATGAAAAGCAGATGCAAAATGGCCTCCCATTTAAAAAAAAAAAGTATAATCAAGCTTAGATGTCAAATAAATGAGGTGTAATTCCTTATAGAGTATTAGTTGAAGAGGAGAAAAAAAAACAGCAGAGGAACTGAATGGAGGAAAGGGCTTGGCGGTTGCTTCAGCACATGCAGAAAAGGAATACATCAAGTGAAAAGCAGGCTACTGATAAATCAGACTTGGGAACAATAATTTTCTATATAGTGACCATGGCAAATAACTGCAGCACTTTAGGCTCAAGAAATCCGAAGCAAATGGGAGCAGTGAAAGAAGCTGAGTAACTGGGGAGACGCAGAATTTCTCTTACAGAGCCTTCAGTTTATTTAGCCAAGTACGCTGATGGTCAAAAGGCGAGAAAAGAGTGCAGAATCTTCTAGAGAGGTAAGTGGAGGAAGGACCAGCTGAGAGTTACCCAGGGAAGAATCTTCTTTTTCTACATAGGTTTAAACACATAAAAGGTAAGTGTCACGTTGCAAGACCTCCTTAGAAATGCAAACATGTAGAGAAATGGGACTAATTTCTAGCAAGAGAAAAGATCTGGAAAGAAATGACACAATTTGGCACTATATCTACCAGTATGTATTGCCCTTGAGAGTGAACACTGGAGGACTGAGGTTCTTGGGCTGGAAGGGCAAGATGCCTCCTTAGTTTTCAGCAGAGTTTGATAATTACATTTAGAAAAAGACCTGATCAGGTGGTTGCCTCTAATGGCTTTTAGACTTGAGATTTCAATCTCTGTCATCAGTAGGTGCAAGTTTCTATTTGGAAAAGGTCACACAGAGGCATATGCCGGCATTAGGATTTATTTGATTAGCATATGCATGAACTGTAAACCAAAGGCAGCATCTGAAAAATTACAGCTTCCTTCTTTTACAAATATATGTAGAAATACTAGAATAAAGAGAATACATCTTTTATATTTTCATGAGGAAGCACCAGTTTCCCTGTTGCTGAGACAAGTTCATGTCTCTCTGCCTCTGGCTAATGTTGGTTGGAAAAATGAATGCCTTTCTTACACCTTCGATTTTTCACTTCTCAAAAAAGAAAAAAAAAGTAAAATTCCATACTAATTAATAAAGTTACCCCAGATTTACACAGATGGGTGACCGACAGCACTCAGAAGGTGTTTTTTATAAGGAAAAAGCACTTTCCCAGTGCTCTGGAAAATTTAATGAGAAAAAGACACCTAAGTCTCCTTTACCATGGAAAAAATCCTACAATGACTACCAAGATTATCAAAATAAAAGTCTCTCCTAATCTGATTACAAGTAATCTGGCAGCAAACCCTGATGAGTTTGCAAATTCGAGCAAAGGAATTCCTTAGCTAACAAATCAAGTGGGTAACAAAGAGGTGGTGTTCAAAGAAAGGGAAGGGGATAATGTACGTGGCAATAAAGCAGGCACTTAGGAATCAGTAGAGGTGAAACTTGTTTTCTGCTTCTAGCCAAGTGGTTCCTCAGGTTTGAGCACAAGATTTTGTTTGGAAGAGTGTTTTGTTTATGGAATAAACACTTTTCCTATCAATACTATGCCTTATCCCAAAAGAAAGGTAAAGAAAATGAGCACAGTCATGTGAACTAAAGATACAGGAGGGTGAAGACTGAATGTTCTTACTCTAGGAGTGGCCAAGATTGTTTTTTATTTCTGTCAAATGGTTTTACACACTTTTCTCAATGGTTCAGTGACAAAGGAGATGAATACAGAAATAAATGTAACTTCCTGTGACTCGTATACTGAAATTAATAATTCTCATACCCTTGAAACTGAAAGTCCAAGAGAGAATAAACTTAACTGAAAAATGAGAGTATGGAGGAAGGAAAGGAAGCGCATAGACAGTATTTTCTTCATGTATAAGCACTAGAAGTTGTGTAGAGTCAATATGGGGAAGAGAGCCTTGCCAAGCTGTAAAGGTGCTGGGGATTGACTATCAGCTGATTACAGAACACAGATGCAGGTATGGAAGAAAGTTCATTTATCTTCTAGTGAAATGAGAGTATGGCAGAACTAAAGAAGAAACAGAATTTGCTGGTTGAGCAGATTAAGTGTGCATTGGTGTAAGCATTTCCTTATAGAGGTGGGAACATACTCCTTACATGCAGGGAGTAAAGATGCAAGTCTAATTATCATAAGCTTTCTTCTGTGAACCTTAACCTGTTGGAAATTTTGATGCTTGAAAGTAGAACAGAGTATTACAGCTTGTCAAAGGATACAATTCTTAGACCCTTGATCCTTACTGCTTTGAATATAACAGTGGGAAATGGGATATATGGCAGAGTTTTTATTTGTTACAGCTTTCCAGAAATCTTTGTGACTGTGAAAAAGAAGAATTCACTTGCATGTAGGTAAAACTTAGTGACTTGGGAAAAGGATCATGATCAGTGTTTATTTTATTTAGAACTTTAATGCCATGCCAAACAGTGAGTTCTTGATGGTATGTTCAAGCATCTTGACTATGACAGTGAGTCACAACACACAAAATATATCCCTTTTACTCCAAAGTGCTTTGATTTCCTAGTAACAAGATACCTATGCATGCAATAATTGCACATATGCACAAAGGAGTTAGGCTAAAATACCTTTCACTCTTGAGCACTGATTTTTATTTCATCTTTTCTGCAAAGGACATTCTTGTAGCAAATACAAGCTAAGAGAGTATGCAACTGTCAAATGACTGTGATGAAAAGCCAGACAAGTTGCTGAATATGGCCTTTCAATATTTATTATTGCCAGGATGCTTTTAAACAGCACTTTAGCAGCAGTTGACATTATTCCAATGTAGTGCTTTACTTTAGCCCATATTTATAAAATGAAGTAACAGATTTTATAGACTGTAGGATTAAATATAAAGAACATTTGTCCCTTTTGCAGGAAAGATCTTCTGACTTTCTGAATTTCTTTATAGAGGCTGTCTCTATTTGTGGATGTCAGTTAATGGGAATCTTAGTTTGCTGCATATGTCACACCTGCACCTAAGAGCTTTGTGATGCATTAGTTCAATAGTTTGCTTTTTTTTCTCTCCCACTGTGAATTAGAAACCTCTCTCTCTTGGAGAGGAGGGAAATAAGTAAATAAAAGACAAATCCAGCATTGTAAACAGTGTATTTTGAGGCTGTGTTTTAATATCCACTCAGATGTCCCCAGAAAACCATGGTGACTTTGTTGGTGGCAGGCAAAGAGTGCTCTAGAGACAACATGTCTAGATCATTTCATGCTAAAAGCAGCGCATATAGCATAACTAGTTCCCTAAGAGAAGATGGAAATGTGGCCAGTAAATAGTTCTTACTGCTAAATGAACTTGGATAATTCTTATGTAGATGAGACAGGAAAAACAAGATTCTGGTGGAGAGGAAGTGTTACAATATTTCAGGCCAGGCAGAAGCTTGATGAAGCAGCACACTCACCAAGTCTCTTTTGTGTCTTTCTTCTGCTATGTGCCATAAACAGAGGGGAGTAATACTGCACTCTAGTTCCATTGAGCTAATCGGCCTTCCTGCAGGAGGGAGCTTACAGTGTGTGCTGCTTATGTGGGAAATTGCCAACCTGCATACACTTGATTAGCCAGTGTACTATGAATCAGGGTCATAGCTGGAGTAGTTGCTTTGTTCAGAGATGCTTCAATCCCTCAGGTAAGCTGTTAATTGCAGGAAATCTTTTAAAGCAAATGCATGATAGGAAGAAAGCAATGAATATTGTTTAATCGAAAGACAGGAGTGGTGCCTTTGAATCACTTCTCTTGCATAATTATGTAATTAGGGCATGTTCTATTTTTAATTAAACCTCTTGCATATTCATGAAAATTCTCTGAACCTGTGGACCAACTGGCATGACTCTTGTAGTTTGTATAAAGAAATGCCCTTCAATCTTCTTTTTCCTCCCTTTCATATTACTGTACAAACACATTCATCACATTATTATATATCATTAGCCTGTACTGCCTGTCAAAATTACAGTATGATGATAAACCATTAATACATTTTAAATGGAGATGAAGAACAAAGGAAGCTGCTGTTCTGAAATATGAGTATCACAGTTGTTTTTTTGTTGGACAGCTTGACCTGTGAGAGATATAAATTAGCAAGTGGTATTTAGAAAGTATACTTCAGATCCCTCAGCTTTTCAGATCCAACAATGACACTCTCTATTTGGAGACTGTAGACAATCCATGTTCCCCTAATTTTGTTTTGTTTCTTGAGGGCTTCTCTGGCTCTTGCTGATTTTCTGCCCCTTTGACAACAGCATTAGCTTTGATTCCTCTTTCATCTTCCTGTTTCTCCTTAAGAGTTTTGTTCTCTCACCTGAATCTTGTTCTCGTATTTGCCATTTTGGAGACTTGCTCAATGTTGTATATGAGTGCAAAGATATCTAAGCTCTGCTTTCCTTGTGCATTTTAGGTATTTAGTTGAGGCTGGACATTTTTATTTACTCTGTATCTTTCCATTAACTTATGATTCAAACCCTGTATATACTGCAGGCAGTTAGACTAGATGATTGTTGTACATCCCTTCCAACTGAGCTACTCTATTCTATCCTAGTCTCTAAATGATAATGCATAATATTCTGCCCAGACAATAATTCTTTCATAAAGTTAGCCTGTCACTGTTCCCTGATGACTTCCAATTTGCATTTTGCTGCTTTGCTATATTGAGCTATTTTTTTTTCATCTCAGACCTCACTTCCTTCTATCTTTTGTTTCTGGGCTTGACCTCTGCCTAGTGGAACCTAAAGCAGCAGGAAGAAAATACTGTTTCCTCCCCTGGTGAGAGAAGTTGAAAGCTACGAAGAGTTCTTGTGATTAAGTGCCACCCAGTTCTCCCGGAATTGTGTGCAAACTTGTAGAAAAGGAGGCATCTTTCACTTAAGTTTGATGTAGAACAAAGGTGCTGAAACATTAACAGCACACAATTGCCCCTAGGAGGGATGAAGTACAGAATTTGAACATCAGCCGCTGCTTTCCCTGTGTAACTCGCACTGTGAGCTGGCTGCATGCTTGGCTGCATGCTATCATGCATTTGTCCCAGAGGTCTTCAACAGCACCAGCTTCGTACGTCCCACTGTCAGCCTGCTTTACTTGGGGAAGCAAACCCCTAAACTTCTCTCCAGGGCAATTCGAAGTGTTAGCCCACTCTGGAGTAAAAACACCACACTGTCACCAGGGGAAGAGTGCCCTGAGGACATGGCAAGTTTTGCTCTCCAGTGACAGTCACTTACAAGCAGACGAAGCCTGAGCAAGGTTTCGCGTGGCCCCTGCCCTTCTCTCCCGGCAGCCTCAGGGATATCGGTGTGAAGCCTTGCCCCTCAGCCCCTGCTGGGTCTTCGTCAGCATCCCTCCTCTCCCTCCCTGGGTCCCCGCAGCAGCAGCAGCAGCAGCAGCAGCAGCAGCAGCAGCACGCGAGCTCTCGCTCTGTGGGGAGGGGAGGGAAGGGAAGGCCAGGCCAGCCTAGGCAGGGGTGAGGAGACTCGCTGCCGCTGCGCTACCCGCTTCGCGCTCAACTCCTTCCCCTCCGAGGGGGAGAAATGATGTCATGGTTGGGGG
>VWYK01104316.1:0-13587 GCA_013399775.1 Semnornis frantzii
AGAAGGGCAACAAAGCTGCTGAGTGGTCTGAAAAACTTGTCTTATGAGGAGCAGCTGAAGGACCTGGGATTGTTTAGTCTGGAGAAGGCTGATGGGAGACCTATTGCTGTCTACAACTACCAGAAAGGAGGTTGTAATGAGGTGGGTTCGGTCTCTTCTCTCAAGTAACTAACAACAGGACAAGAGTAAACGCCCTCAAATTGCACTAAGGGAGATTTAGATTGGATGTTATTAAAGATTTCTTTACTGAAAGAGTGGTTGGGCATTGGAATAGGCTGCCCAGGAAGGTAGTGAGTGATGATCCCTGGAAGCATTCAAAAAATATGTAGACACTTTGGGACATGGTTAGTGGTGGTGTTGGGTTAATAGTTGGACTTGATGATCTTACAGATCTTTTCCCTGATTCTACTCATAAAAAACGTGCAAAATGCAGCGCACACAAGTTTTAAAATCTTAAGCAAGCAAAGTGAAACATCAACACTGCATGGTAAAGGGAAGGGCATCTCACTGTGCTCTGCAGGATCTACAATGTCAGAATGCTGAAGTCAGCTCAGAAACTGAATTTTAGAAGGATCTGGTAAACCTGAGAGTTGCTAGTAACAAATGACATCCTTTTAGGACAAAACAGCCAGCTCCGAGTCACCGTGTCAAACAGTACTTTAGAGCATTTGTAGTAGCACAAACTCTTAGGAGGAGATGCTGAGCAAGTGGAGAGGGAATATGAAGGAAGTGAATGAGCACACATTTCTGCCAAACACAAAAGCATTAGCAGTTTGTCATGGCGGTCTTGAGTTGAGTGATGAAAACTAAAAATTGCTATTTGTAAATGGCTGGCTGCTGCTGCACGCACATAAATGCTGCATGCACCAAGTACCACGACCAGCAGGGGTAATTTTGTTTCCCTGCTCTTGTTAGCAGAAGATCTTCACTAGAATAATAGCAAATGGCCTGTTAGTGTATTTTGCCTTCTTTCCCCTGTATTACTCAGAAATCTGATGCCACCCTTCAGCTTGTTTATGTAGCCTTTGACTCTAACTAGAAGAGATGCACTTCACTACAGATCAAAGCAAAGCTAGTTTCAGAGGGCTTATTTTAGATTTGCAACCACAGGCTCAACCAGAGCAAAACAGGAGCAAGAGGAGTACATTTTACCCAGCCTTGTCATAGGTATCTCACGCAGAACATGTAGCTGAGCATCAAAATCAGGCAATGCATACCCCCACTAGAGTGAAGGTGTATCCCAGACAGACAGTCCTTGAAGTAACATTTGCATATTTGAACACACTCTCAAAACCCCAGAATTCACTGCCATTCACTTCAACAAGGATAGCTAGCTTCCTGGCCAAACCCCATCTGATTTCTTAGGTTTTGCAGGACAGATCATCATTCTCAAATGTAGGTTGCCCTTTGGGATCTCTCTTATCTTTCCATCCAAATGTTACTGTAAAATGCCAGTTTCAATCTTTATCACAATACAGAAACATACTGACTTGAGCGTCCTGAATGCCCACAAGGAGGGATCATCCCCAGGGGCCATACCAAAGCCCACCAAGCTCAGTTTTCCAACTCCTTCCCTGATGTGGGACCCTATGAGAGAGTATGAAACTCCCCCTAACTGCACTGTAGACCTATGAGTCAATATTGACTTACTTAAGGGGGGAAAAAACAAAAAAAAAAAAAAAAAGGACACCTGGGCAATTAGATATTCTTTCTGGTCTATTTCTCCTGTCAGTTTACTGCCTATCATCATATTTTCAAGACAGCATATTTTCAAGACAGCTGCCTTACTCCCATCTCAGCCAGTGGAGAACACAAAGCAGCCTTGAGAAATGAATGAGCTCAAGTGCCAGCATCAACAGAGACTGATTTAATCTGTTTGTGTAAGCTGTCTGCTGCTATTTAAGACCTACAAATGGGGCAAGGGACACTGGCAAGGGGAGGTAATGTAAACCATGTCTTCTCTGCTGCCCCTCCTCATGAAACAATCCTGCCCCAGGAAAGCCTGTGCCCATCTGCACAGCTGATGTGCTCCTATCAGAACAGTGCAGTGAGTGTCAGGAGGCACTTCCCAGTCCTGGTACACTCTTTTTGCAAGCTCTTCCTGTGGCCTGAGGAAAGGACAATGCCTTCTCCCATACCAGTCAGCCCCTCAGAGGAGATACCCCTGAAACAAAAGCTGAAGTACAGGGGCTGTGGGTCACACCCCCTGCACCTTGAGGGGGAAATCAGGATGCTTAGCAGGTAAACACTCATTAACAAGAATACTAAAATGAAAAGCAAACTCCTCTCCACCCTTATTGCAAAGATCAGGAAACGGAGATCTAAAACCATGCCTCCCTGATCCAGCTCCCCACCTTATTCACGCATTCTTGTCTATTTTCCTCCACTTCATGCTTTTAAAAATAGCTCTGTGAATGTGGCTTTTAAGTGCTGTAGAGATGATGACACAATACAATACAGGGCAGTTCTTTCGCTGTTTCGTGAATGACTAAAATAGAAGATCCAAAGTGCTACTTCCTATAATTTTAATTCCCCACACGAACTATTTCTCACCCCCAAAGTAAATTACAGGCTTTGTGACTATCATAGTGAATCATTTTGTAGATTCATTGATAACTTTGTGATCTGCTAACCTAGATAGACTCATTTAGGCTCTCAGTTACTAGGGCAGTATTTAGATGGTGGATTTGTATTTATTGCAAGTCTTTGTTATTGTACATCAGGAATATGATTTTCATAGTTAACCAAGTATTTGTTTGGGATGCTGATGCTAAAGGCAAATTCTTCATTACTTTGGGGAAAGTGTGTTCTGTATAAAAAGTTTGGCATACGCTAGACTAAACAGAAGAGTTCTGAAAGAGAAATAAACATGAAAATGTAATTATTTTCAGTTATAGAACAGAGAGTTTCTCTTTGCACTATGATTGGTATGCACCGTGATTTAAAAATCACCTAAGAACTTGCAATAGAAGAGATAAATTAGAATTAGGTGAAACTTGAGCCAGATACAGCAACATCCTGTGAATCCTCACAGACAAATTGATTCTGTTGTATGCTTATAGCATTAACAACGAAACTCGGGATCTTTGATGAACACTAAGTGTGTCATCATCAGTTTCAGCTACAAAAATTCACCTCTGGATAGGAAGATCAAAATCTGAGTGATTTTAACTATGAACAATGTACATGTCTTCGGCTAACTGCTATAAAGTTTCCAATCGAAGCTGCAGGGTTTGAATAAGACTGCACCATTTTGTTTTAAAACCTATGAGATCAGAAATCTCTTTCTCCCTGAGCTGCACAGTCACAAGTACTTGTGAGACACAGACTTGGAACAGCTTCTGATCCACTCATACTTCTAACAGATTGCGATGGTTTGGGAGTTCCCTGTACCCCCACACTTTGTGAAATCACCCAAACTAGAACTCAGCTGGCTGGAAGTTAAGGACTGAAGCTCTATTTACAGCTTAGCACAANTAGATAGACTCTGTGTTATCTATGTTTGTGTTCTTGTTCTCATACATCTCAGCAAGCCTATGAGTGAAGCAGACATCACTATTGTTTTCTTTTCACAGCCCATAATCTAATTCTTTTCATAAAAATATTCCAATTAGCCTCAAACCAGCACATAGATCAAAGGAGGAACTAAACACAAGGAGAAAGGAGAATGTTAAATTATCTTTTAAAATTAATTTCAAGGATCTTGATACATATTATATTTATTTTAACAAAAAAAAACCCCAACACTTCAGGAAACCACTTAAGTCATCAGCTTTTCTCACTCCCTGGATTCTGACCACAAGAATACAACTGACTCATTTTCTTTGCATCTTGTTTAATTAATATGACTTTAAGGAACAGTGGCAGTGGCAGCAGGGACCACCTCTGATACCGAGTTCCAATAAGAATCTTCTTTCCTCCTGCAAGCAGGCTTTATTTGACAAGCTCCTTCTAGCTGATTAATGCTTATAGTTAGAACAGATACTTGTAGAGCAGATATGACTTATTACAACATGTACCACTTGTAATGAAAATCTCATACTCTCCAGGAAAGGTAGAAAAAACCAAACAAACCAACCAAAACAAAACAAAACAAACAAAAGAAAATGACAAAGAAACAAGCAACAGCTTTATAAAAGAACATCTTTCAAGAAGTTCTGTTTAGGCACTACCCAATTGCTCAAGTGTACCAGCATTGTATTTTCATTCAGATGGAAAATTATTACTTTTTGAGGCAGGATTGCTTTGGGTTAGAGAAATATTATAATAAAATGCAGTTAAGTTTCTAATGGCAATATACTATAGAAATGCTGGGTATTTGAGAGGAACAAGTGCTATTTGCAATGAAGTGAAAAACTGAAATTACAAAAGTCAGTGCTAAGGTCTTGGCTTTTTCCTTATTATCTGTGTTGTACAGTAACAGGTGAGGTGAAGAACGAAAAATGTCACTGTTTGAATCAGGAGCTGTCAGAGCTCTGCCTTTCATCAGCAGGTCACCTACCTGCTCTCAGTTTTTATTTTAAGTTTCCATGGCTGAAGATTGCCCCAGATAACCACAGGGAAGGAAAACTTTACTGTACTGCACCATTTTGTGATCTTCTTGTACTCCCTTTGATTGGACATCAGATTTATCTTATTCCTGTACAGCCATTAAAATAACAATTGGATGAGAATCTTCTTTGTCAAGGTAAGGGTTTAGTGCAAGGGCTAACCTGCCTGCTCCTCCAACACAAAAGTGAGGGGAAGAGTATTGCACAAAACTCATGACTGAGATAAAGAGGTAAGAGTTTAATGTAACATAAGATATCATAAGCACAATGTATCATTACCTTAGCCAATAATCTAACAACGCAATGCATGATGACCTTAGCTTAGCCCATTTGCAAAAGCAGCACAGTGAAATACAGGGGGGGAAACAGCATAAAACAGAAAGCCAAAACCAACACCTACCCGACTCACACTCTTGCCGCCACCATGCCTGCAGAAGAGACCTCACCCAAGAAGCTAGAACCTTGAAGCAGCAACAGGAAGCCTCCCATGCTACAATCTGAACTCCAAGCCCCATCATACTTTGCTCCAGTAAGCACTTTAATTTTTGAAGTTGGCATGACTGCAGCATGGTGTGAACAACAGCAGCAGGTTCAACTCAATCCATGACATTCTGGTAGTTCTGTACTTCAGTTCAATGCTGTTTCTCACACAGGGTCATCCCATTGCCCTGGTCACTACCCAGGTTCTGAAACTCCTCATTCCCACCCCACAGACCACTTCCTGTCTCTCTTGGACACAGCCCTTATGAGCACAAGCAGAGCCATCTGCACCTCTCCCCACCACCTCATTGCATCACATCACTACACTGCCTTTCCAAGCAGTAACATGTGTTTACACCTTACTGTGCAGAGCTGGGAACCTGACGTGCCATGCACTGAGGTGCTGATCCGTGCACTGTCTTGTGATGGTTTGGGAGTCCCCCCCCCCCCACACTTTGTAAAATGACCCAGACTAGACTCAGTCAGCTGGAAGTTAAGGACTGAAGCTCTATTTACAGCTCAGCACAATACACAAGCAGATATATACACTATAGACAGGAATATTTACAGAAATATACAAGTTAAAGGTAATACAGAAACGTAACATCCCTCCCAGAAATCAGAGACCCCAGGAGGGGCTCCCAACCACCCTTCCGCCTTCTCCCCACCCCTATACCTTACCCCAAGGTTTGCCTTACGTGCAAGGTGAGTTTGGAGGATAGGCCAAGGGGGTTAGAAGAAAAGTGCTTAGTGAGGTTACTCAGCAGAGAGAAGGAAGCCAGAAGCCACTAACGGCCCGAGAGACAACTGTCTTATGTTTATGTTCTCAGTTTTATCCATCTCAGCAAGCCTATGAGTGAAGCAGACATCACCATTGCTTCCTTTTCACAGCCTATAATATAATTTTCTCTATTAAAATATTCCAATTAGCCTCCAACCAGCACATGTATGCAGACCTTCAGCTGGTTTACAGCCCAAGGGGGCTGTAAAGCACATGGGAATTCTATCTAATGTTGTTGAATCTTCTAATCTATGTCAGCAAGACTTTCAACTGGGGAAAGATGAGGTTCCTAGGAAAATTTACACATACACTCTGTCTCCTTGTTCATCTAAGAGCCTGTATGAAGATCAGTCCCTTCCAAAAAATTGTATTTCTCATCTACAACTTGAAGTGAGCAATAGTAACAGGTAGATGCAACTACCAATAACAGGAGCTCCTGTATCCCCATGGAGCACCTATGTACTTTTATCAGGAGGCAACCAGTCTGCCCTTAGAGCAGCTACTGCACCATTTATGGATGGTCACTGTGAGAAACCTGTGCTACACAAGTTTTTAAGAGGGCAAAAAGTTGAGTAACAAATTATTAGAGGAAGAGTCCTGGAGGGAGCAGGATGTGTTCCTCCTTTCAGGCTGTCACTAACAGCTTTAAGAACCTATGGTTCAGACCACGGCACTGCCAAGCTTCTCCTTTTCTCTCTCACTTCTGTATGTTATCAATCATCAGTCTACCTCCAAATAGGTCTCATTTTCTTGTGACTTTTCAAGGTCTGATGATTTCTAGTTACCAGTTTACTCCCTCTACTGTTTTTAATTATTTCTTCATAGTCCCTTCGCTCTGTGGCAGGTTGGTGTGGTTCAAAGCCTGGATTTTTTGCTCCTCCCTTGGCTGCTGGATAATGATGGTGTTATCCACTTCTGTGATACTCCAACATTCTTTGCAACACCACAGGTGCAAAGAGGAACTTTGCTACCTCTGGTATCTTTTTTACACTCCTATGTTGCCTATATATAAGCACTATCTCCAGTTGCAAAGACTTTCATTCAAATGGATATTTATGTAGTACATATTTTACTTCATTACAGTTTGAATAAGAATTCTAATTGCTCATTTTTGCCATTGCTTTGACAAGTCCAAATTCAAACAAGCTGTCCCCTTAGTAATGTTCATTGGGCATTTTAACTTTTTTTTTTTTTTTAATAAACCTCTTTTATAGCATTCTGTTAACAAATCTGGGTACTCTGGAATCTTATTCATTATTCTGAGAAGTATTTTAACTTCTAACAGTGAAATCATGATTTACTCTCTGCCATCACTACAATGGGTGTCCTGCTCTAGTAAATCTCAACAGAAGGAAAAACAACTTTACTTTGATAGTAACAGAGCACTGGAACAGGCTGCACAGAAAGGTTGTGGAGTCTACTCCAGAGATATTCAAAATCCGCTTGGACACATTCCTGTGCAACCTGCTGTGTGTCAACCTGCTTCAGCAAGGGGAATGGGCTAGATGATCTACAGAGACCCCCACCCAAACTGTTCTGTGATTCTCTGAAATACAGATTTCATTTTACAAATTGCTCATTTAGTAGAGTTACTTCTTAGCAGTGTTATTTCAGGAAAGTAGGAGTAACAACTCAGAATAACTATTTTTCTTTAGAAAATAATCCATTAACAGCTTTGCTTCTGATAAAACTGAAATTCCCAACAGTGGCTGTTACTTTTCAGTAGTTTCACTGACATATAAATGTGACCAAATGCTTGCCTGAACCCTTCCAATGGTTTTCTACACTGCTCACCATCCTCAGCTGCTGTGGAGCCCTGATATGAGCCCCCTCATCATGTATGACTCTGTCTGCCAATGACTTCTTTCTAGGCGCTGGTTTTGTTCCAGTTTCAGTAGTAGATCGTGTTATTGGCCAATGCTTAGCCATGATGATCAAGCAGCTACTAAAATAATGCCAAATAGGTTGTTTCCCATGAGAGGGAAGCTAATGTGGCATATGTATGGCCAGAAAAAACAAAGTCTAGACTCAGCTAAAGGGAGCTTAGCTCTTCAGCAAAAGCAGAAAGTTTTGCAATGGATGCATTGACTTAAACATAATCATGACACCACCATTCCCCCTTGTAAAAGACCATTTCAGAAGAAGGGAGCAATCAACTTACTAAAACTTTGGCAATTTAAAGATTGTTGTTGATAAACACATAGTACCCCAGGTTCTCCTCATTTATCAACTTTTTTTTGGTTGTCTGGGAAAGTTATTTTTATTGCTGTTTTATTTGCAAATGATGGATTTAAACTGAACAATGAAGTTGAGGTTTAACAAGAGCAGCTGGAATTAGAGGATATTTACTCTCACTGTCTAAGAGGGGAATAATACCAATCTGTGCTTTGAGTTGAACTAAAATGCAAAGGTTAATTTTCACAATTCTATTTCAAAGCAAAGTTTCTTTTATCATTAATGATATAAGGTTAATCTTCAGCTTCATTTTTTTTCCATTGGTGACAGCTTGGATTATTATTTTTTTTTGTATCTACAGAGAAGGATAATACTCAACACAGTTCCTTAAAAAAAAATTGGTTATAATTCTTTGTTGGGTTATGCGCATTGAAAAATGCATTTATGGGAAGTAATTTTTAAGTATCACAAATTAAATAAGGAAATAGAAATAAGAATAAGAAATAAAACAAGAAAAAGAGAAGGCGGCCAGCTCTATGTAATTAACTCTTCTCTTTATACAAAAGCCTTTTTTGCTGTAAGATGCAGGGAACAAAGATAACGCACACAAAATTTGAAAGAAGTCCTTCTCCAGCAAGAGGAAAGAAAATTACATGAGTTTAAGTCACACAGAAAATTAATTACAAAAGAAAAAAGCAACAGGAAATGAAAGACAAAGTCACTTGACCACTAATGTCAGCTGCAGTCATGCATTTTGAATGTCACCAAGCCATAATGGGCCATCAGAACAAGTGTCTCACCAGAGGAAATCAGTGTAAGGGTTTTTAATCTTTTACAAGGACATATGCACACAGATAACAGTGAAGAGCGAATTTCATTCTGTGGCCATGTTTAGCAAAGCCATGCACTGTTCTGCATTATCTAATCCTGTCCCCACTACTTTCAGTGGGAAATGACACAACAAAGAGGTGGAAACAGCAAGAGCATCACATGGTCAGCTGGGGATATTCTAGCTTTCCACATTCATTTCACTTCTACCAAAGCTACAGTTAGTCTACCTTGGAGTGTGAGAAATTAAGAAAGCATTATGGAAAATGTCCCTCCATGGATTTTAAACCTCAGGACTTCTGGAGCCTGAATCATAGAATCACAGAATCATAGAATGGTAAGGTTAGAAGGGACCTCAAGGATCATCTAGTTCCAACCCCCTGCCATAGGTAGGGACACCTCACACTAGTACAGCTCACTCAAGGCCTCGTCCAACCTGGCCTTCAACACCTCCAGGGAGGGAGCAGCCACAACCTCCCTGGGCAACCTGTGCCAGTGTCTCACCACTCTCACTGCAAACAACTTCCTCCTGACATCCAGTCTAAATCTTCCCTCTGCCAGTTTAAACCCATTACCCCTTGTCCTGTCATTGCAAGACCTTGTCAGTAGTCCCTCCCCAGCCTTCCTGTAGGCCCCCTTCAGATACTGGAAGGCTACTCTAAGGTCTCCTCAAAGCCTTCTCTTCTCCAGGCTGCAGAGCCTCAACTCTCTCAGCCTGTCCTCATAGCAGAGCTGCTGCAGCCCTCTGAGCATCTTCGTGGCCCTCCTCTGGACCCGCTCCAACAGTTCCATGTCCTTCCTGTGCTGGTGGCTCCAGAACTGCACACAGTACTCCAGATGGGGTCTGACAAGAGCAGAGAAAAGGGGCAGAATCATAACACTATAATACTAGTCTTTGGAAGGCCTAACCCTATGTCTTTGAAAACACCTTCCATGACTGATTTAGTGACATGATTTATATTAGTTCCAAGAAGGGTCAAATAGTTTCTAAGTTCTGAAAACATAAAAAAAGTAGCCTTGCATATTTGGTTGTTAAAGAGACACTCATTTCCAGGCTGAGTAGATGCTGATACTGCTGCATCTCAGATGAGGAAGCCAAGGCTGATGTGTATTTTTAGGGCAGTGGCTAACACTTCTTTAGGGGAGAGTAATAGAGTCTGCTGACCTCAGCTGCTTTGTTACTACAGGACAAGGCAAAAGGGCTATCACCTCATCATAGCTAAAATGGATCAATCATCTGGAGAGGCCCTACTATGGTTATGAAAATCAAGACAAATTAAACTCCCCCTCTGCAAATTTTGCCTCTGACAGCTAGGGCATGATTATCACACACTCTTTCTTTTCCCAAGTAAATCTTTTTGGCACCACCTCACCAAGCTTCATCACCAGGATGAAGGCATCTATGACTGCAGATATTGGCATGTGCTTTATGAGAAGAGAGGATGGCTGTTGTGGAGGCAGGGAATTAATGTGGCTGAGTCAGGAATTATAAAAATAGAATTATTTTATTTTCCTGAAAGCCCTGTCCCCAAACTATATGCAAAATTAGTTTAGACTTATTTACAGGTTCTAATGCAATCGGGAATTCTTCAACAGGATGTTATGGACAAATTTAGAGATTTAGGAAGTCAGGAAATGGAAAAGGCTAATCTATAAACACAGCTTTAGCCCACTATCAATCAGGCTAAGCAGAGAATTAAGGGACCAGCAGGCTTTACTCACAGAGGTGAGATGGTATTGGCCAATGATCCCTTTCTGGATTTCTGTGCAGCTTGGTTGCCTTCTGACGCTGCAAGCAATATCCAATAGTCTGGATCCACACGGTAGAAGTCCAGCGTAGGTGGAAAAGGTGCCAAAGTCAGGAGTGTCTCAAAACATGACTGCCACAAGGCAGGGATTCGTGGAAGTGACACTGCCTTGGCAATGGCAGGGGAGAGCTACACTGCTCAGGTCTCCCCAGTTCAGAACAGCAGCCAGGAAATCAGCTGTAGTAAGGTCTGATGGCAGCTGGGTCAGGGTGCCACCAGCAGCTCTCTCAAAAGGACCCCAGGACTTGCCAAGCCTGCAAATTTGCACAGAGCAGTGCAAAAGTGGGGAGAAGTGTCCAAAGGCAGGAACAGTGCAAAACCAAGAGCCATGCAAAAAAGTAGGAGCCGTCCAAAAGCGAGGATGGTCCAAAATGAGAACTCTTTCAAGGACGGGGACTCTTAAGGCAGGAACTCTTCTAAGGCAGGAATGTGCACCTTCTCCCTTACTCTATTTATGCTTTTCTAGACAAAGTGTCCATTTGCCAATTTGCACTGGGCACGAAACCCCAGCCAGCCACCAGCCCGATTCCCAGCACAGGCTGCCACATGGCTCAGCACGCGTGGAAAGGTGCCTGCTGCTGTTCCCCCTTCAAGCCCACAGGGCAAGAGGGAAAGCAGTTTTCGCGCCTTCTTCTCCCCATTCGAACCTGCAGGAAAGGGGAGAAGCAAGGAATTCGGAGTGCTCTGGAACAATGGCACCAAAGGAAGAACAGCCAAGCAAGAAAGGAAGAGTCTGTAGGTGGAGGGACAGGTTCAGCCACCCTAGAGAGGGATGAAATGAGGCTGAGGAGCTGGAGTGAGGTAGGGTTGCTACTACCACAGGTTTCTGTCTTGCCCAAGCTCCTGGCAAATGCATCCAGCACTACTTCCATCTTTCTGCTCCACAGGATCTGCCAGGCACACCTCTCACTTTGTTCTCTTGTTATCAAAATATAGAAGCCTTAACAAATTTCAAAGAAAAAGATCAGATCTATAAAGGTATTTAGGGCCATAAAAATGCAGATAAATACCTACGTGACTGCATCCTACATTTTCATATTTGGTGCACAGCTGCTTTCCACCTTACACAAGTCAACAACAGATAATGGCACCAAAAAAATCTTTTGAGCTTATTATTTCCCTTCGTTGTCTCACCATTGTCAAATGGTAAATTTTCAACTAAGTAGTCACTGTTGTGAGTTTTATTTCATCTTCTATCATTATGCATTCTACTGTATATACCAAATTCAAAATCTTTAAGGCCTTTATACCCACTCATTCACATCGCAAGACTGAGGACATGCAGCTAAAGTGTTCGAAGAGTTCACTGTTATTTCTTTAGCATGTAGTTCCTGTTGATTTAGATTCTCCAGATAATGTCCCTGGAGAAGGCAGTGTGGAAATGAAAATAGATCCTTTCATGAAGTTGTACTTACTGCAATTTCAATTAACTTTGTGTCTGGGTAATGGGAAAGAGAGCTAGATTGTAATTACCTTCCGCTGCCTTGAAAGTATACATTCAAAGCAGCAAGCAAACTGTCAGTATCTATACATTTGCAAAGTAATAATAAAGTTTAAATCTGATGCCAAATTATCCCTGCTTACTTCATGCTAGCTTTAATGAGAAAATAGAGTACTGAATGCATTCTGTCAACAAGTACCATTTCTGCATTCTGACTGCTGAGCACAGATCCATTTCATCCAATTACTACCCGCTACTCACACAAATGTATATACTTTAACTTAACAAAGACAACTCCTGAATCAGGTTTTCATCTATGAGCCAATAAAGCCAAGCCCAGGAAGAGGATCTTATATTGTGAAAGAAAACACAAAAAGGGCTGAAGAACATTAACTGTGAGATTCATCACTACAAAAATTCCCAGAAATCTTTTAAAGCTTTACTACAAGATGTCAACTACAAGCTGATTTTGACATGCTGGGGTTTTTCCAAGTAACTGCAAACTATCAAAGTGTTATAACTGATTTTAAAGGATTTTTTTGCTTGTTTGCTTATTCTCTGACAAAACAATGTGCAAGAAAATTCAAGAGCATCACATAGTCTGTGCTATTTCAATAGTAAGGTAGGATCTTTGTAGGTGTTTAACAGCTTTGACTCAGATTCAGTCATAATGTACATTCACTGATCTTTGCCATAAACATATGCTAAGGTTTAAGCTTAAGGTTTATGCTAAGCCCTAGCTGCTTGTAAGATTGACATATTTTCCAGAAAGACTATTCACAATGATATTTTAATTACAAACCTAGGATCTGAAAGTGCAAGGGCAATGTGCCTACGTATTTTGGTGTTGGTGTAGTTAATTTGTTTTTAGAAATCAAGTTTCCTGCAAAATTAGCCCGTCCAATAGCTTATTAAAACAAACCCCAGAGCCACCTAGTCCTTAAGGAGACAGACTCCATGAATTAGAGAGTACTTAAAGACCCATCAAGACAATTTGGTTTAGTCAGCCTGAGGAACAGGAAAGAGGGTCTCCTTATCCAGCCACCTTATTCACATAGTCTGAATAGCTCCATTTCAAACCAGAGAGAAAACTCTTGTGTTCAAACTTCACAAACCTGTGTCTCAACACACACACAGCCAGTCTCAATAAAACAAGTTGCTGCTTAGCCCTGGCTTTACTGACCAAGGAGTTCTAGGGTAAACAGCCACATCATAAACTGATCATCCAAACTGAAACTTCATATATTCCTTGCTTCCCCCTAGTTAATTCTGTGCTTCTCCCTAGTCATTCCTCACTTACAAACATGTAAGCAGTTGTTGTGGGAAGTGTTAATACATTTATTTAGGGCTGATTTTTTCCATTATCATGGCTTTAGAAGTAAAAAAGTGATGCTTCACCTACATGATAGCCAGCATGCTTTTCAAACTAAGCATATCTATAAAGGTGCCAGAGAGCGTGATTTGCCTAAATAGAGCAAGGTGTAGGTAGATGATGTTTCTTCACTATATATATAGATATATATA
>VWYK01104320.1:2326-22790 GCA_013399775.1 Semnornis frantzii
CTCACAGGGCTGTGCTCCAGGCCCCTCCCCAGCCTTGCTGCCCTTCTCTGGGCACCTTTCAGCACCTCAACATCTCTCTTGAATTGAGATGTGGAGATTAAGTGCACCTGTCTTAATCCTACATGTCTAGAAAGAAGATAAGCTTGAAAAATTTGGATTAGTTGGCATTGATCATTTACATCTTGTCAAATCTATACCCATTTACTGTTTCCTGCAGTAACCCTTTTCCCCCAGGCCGTGGTTCTAGGCTTGGGTTCTAGACTGCGTTCTAGGCTCTGGTTCTTCTGGTTTGTGTTCTTGGTTATGTGCTCTTACTGGTTGCTGGGTGCCTGGCAGCAGAGCCCAACCCCAGCTGGCTCCAACCTCCCTTCAGGTAGCTGCAGAGAGCAATGAGCTCTGCCCTGAGCCTCCTCTTCTGCAGGCTGCACACCCCCAGCTCCCTCAGCCTCTCCTCACAGGGCTGTGCTCCAGGCCCCTCCCCAGCCTTGCTGCCCTTCTCTGGGCACCTTCCAGCACCTCAACATCTCTCTTGAATGGAGGGAAAGAAAGGCAAGACAATGACCTTACTCTTATTCTCTGCATAGTGCTGCTTTAGTGGCTTCTTTCAAGATGCTCTTATGAGCAAACAAATGGGATTCTTTCAAGGTGCCTGTAATGTAAGCAAGCACTCCCTCTTAACTTCTTTTGTTTGTTTGTTTTAAATTAGCCAACTAATCAAATTACTCATTTTTCAAGGCAGGTATGCTCAGCACTTCAGATGGCAACCTCTCAGGCTTCTGGCTATGCACTGGTTATAAATAATGACACTGATGGAACAGCTGAGTACAGCAGACTGGGAATTGCTAAAAATTGCCAGACATCTCACTGAAAGAGCAATGTCTGGAGTGGAACAGAGGAAAAAGGGAGAGTGAGCCAGGATAAAATGAGAAGGTAGGAAAATGTGGGTATGTTAGTTCTGTACTGACAGGGTAACAGTGAAAGGCACAAAGCACAGAAAGGATTCTTGCACATTTCACCTGATTTTCTCTCCCCTTTCTGTCAGTGATGCTCAGACTTGGAAGTGTTTTCTGTGGCTTTTACACAGAAATTTGCAGAAAGAAACCTTGAAACCAGGCTGAGGTAATCATCCAGGCCTTATCATTTGTGCCCTGTGTGGCACTCTGAGCTATTAGGAGCTGAATTGTAGATGTGTTTGTGCATGCATCTCTGTGTGCCATGCTGGCTAAGGTACAGTCAGAGAATCATTCAGATAAGACTCCTGATGCTTCCTCTGCTCACTAACTGAAACAAGCCACTGGACAATCCAGGGAGAAAACAGCCTAAATTCATTGATTAGATTCTAAGGTTGAGATTTAAATTGTTCTTTTAAGAGCTCAGGGGTGGTGCTTCAGTTTTGTGAGCTCTCCTTCAGAGAGACACTTCAAAGCCATAAGCTCTCTTCACAATTTGCCTATATGCCAACACTGCAATACATCAGAGCACACCACATGAGGGGAGCTGTGCAGGCTAAGCACTGAGGAAAACATTCCAGTCTCCAGCTCCATATTTAGGACCTGCCAAAGGAGGAGGTGGAATAACACAACTGAATCTCTCTTGAGATGCAGCAGAGCTCCTCCTTCCCTACTCAAGCACAGCTCAATTCACAGCCTGGCAACATAAATTACAGGCTCATTACTAGTGAAGTCAACAAGAGGAAGAGGCAGGAACCATTTATCTGTGAAATGTAATATATTCACTGCTGGAATGGGCTGCCCAGGGAGGTGGTGGAGTTCCCATCCCTGGAGGTGTTCAAGGCAGGTTTGGACGTGGCACTTGGTGCCATGGGTTAGTCTCAAGGTCTGTGGTAATGGGTTGGACTTGATGATCTTTGAGGCCTCTTCCAACCTTGGTGATTCTGTGATACAGTAATGGAAAATAGAGGAAATTTTTTAAACAGACTTCACACCATTAACTTACTCTTATTTGTGTTAATCATCCTAAACTGAAGCTCCTGCTTCTATTCAGATGTTTTCATTTGGTGCTGCTCACTTGCAAAAGAGATAACACAGCAGGTTGTTTAATAGCCACAAAAAA
Organism: Semnornis frantzii; assembly: GCA_013399775.1. NCBI lineage: Eukaryota > Metazoa > Chordata > Aves > Piciformes > Ramphastidae > Semnornis > Semnornis frantzii. The sequence goes on from VWYK01104320.1 coordinate 4,400, forward strand.
ACCCAAAAAACCTCTGCATTTGAAGGAGCCCAAGTTCCCAAGCCTGCTCCCATAATTCACACAATACAGAAGGCATTCTAATTCCAATGCCTCATTCCTTTGACAAAGATTACAGCAAGGACACAAAGTGTCCACAGATTAATCCATCATTCTGACACAGTTTTTAATGAGTGGGAAATGCCAAAAATATGATCCATTATTTTTCTAATTTCCAAGCCTGAAATACCATAGGCCAGCTTGAACTGCTTGCTAAAATGCCTTAAGACTCAGCATTCATGCCCAGAAGCCTGCTACTCACAAAACTGTTTTGCATTTCTTTTTAATACATCACACAGCATTTTGCATGGATTAGAAATTAGAGAGGCAGGATTCTTGGTTTAATTATTTTAGAGTAAGAACAGGAGGATTTTTTTCCACCTTTATTGTCTTCTGAAACATCTTTTAGATGAACTAAAAAAAAAAACAAACCATAATGTCCCAGTGTCCCCTAGTGGGCAAATGAATTCGTGGGGATCAAAAAAAAATCACATTGGGTGATTCTGTGCTGCACAACCTCCCTGGGCAACCTGTGCCAGTGTCTCACCACCCTCACTAGAAAGAATTTCTTCCTAATATTTCTCTAATGTCTCCGTTCTTCTGAGCTTATTTCTTCATCCATTGCTTTGATTGCAGAATTGATTTATTTTGCAGGAGTAGCTTCATCTGCCTTTCAGGATAGCTTTCAGCCTTACAAAACACTAGCAGCTCTCATCTCTGAAGTGACTAATGAGTAACTACAGCACTGCACACACGTTTCACAGTCATATCAATCAATACAAGATAATATCCCCTCTTTTAAAAGGAATGGAATGCTGTTAAAAATGAAACATGTAACAAAAGATGCTGTACTACAAGAACAGAGCTGCAGAAGGGCACCACTCTTGTTTTTCTTCTGAATTTACACAGCTACTAAATCACTTCTTTTACACAGAGGTTTATTTTTTGATATTAAAACACAGTTGTATAAAGAGATATAGGACAGAAGAGCAAACACAGAACAAAGATTACTGGAGGATTGCCTTCTGTGGCAACTGCAGCATCCAAAGAGCTTGTCTGAGCCAGTGAAAAACCTTCTAGGTCACAGCTATGGTCCTCTCAGGCAAGGCTTATTCCAGATGGGTAAAGTTCCCCAACCAGTGGATTTCCTGCCACCCACTCTTTGTGATGCAGGAATCTTCATCATCAGTGTGACTGAAGACACTCATTGAACACAATCCCCAATTACAGAATTGTTGAGTTTGGAAGAGACCTCTGAGACCAAGTCCAGCCATCTACCCAGCACCTCCATGACCATTAGACATGTCCCAAACTGCCACATACACTAGATCCTTTTAAGACTTCCAGGGATGACAACACCACCACCCTGGGCAGCCTGTTCTGATGCCTGCCCACTCCTTTAGGAAAGAAATTCTTTCTGATATCCACTCTAAAGCTCCCTTGGTGCACCTTGAGGCCATTGCCTCTTGTAAGCATATAGTTTACCAAGGGCCAAAAGACAGGTAGGAAAAAGCTTCTTACCTCAGTATGACATTTTACTGTGCACCCCCAACATGAAGCAGCAGAACAGCAGCACTGTAGCCTAACTCTCTTTTCTGCAGGCTGCACATCCAACCTTACCATTCGATGATTGGAAGGGACCTCAAGGATCATCCAGTTCCAACTCCCTGCCATGGGCAGGGACACCTCCCACTAGCACAGGTCACTCAAGGCCTCCTCCAACCTGGCCTTGAACCCCTCCAGGGAGGGAGCAGCCACAACCTCCCTGGGCAACCTGTGCCAGTGTCTCACCACCCTCACTCCAAACAACTTCCTCCTNCTTCCTGTGCTGGGGGCTCCACAACTGCACCCAGGACTGCAGGTGGGGTCTGAGGAGAGCAGAGCAAAGGGGGAGAATCCCCTCCCTTGCCCTGCTGCCCACATGTTGCACCAGATGCCAATACTGCATCAGGCACATCCTTTCTGTGTACATGATTTTGCCCTGCTATTTGCAGCTGTGCAGTCAGTTGTGTTCTGTATCTTCAAAGCAGTTTCCATGTTTGCATATCTGACAAACTGCAGGCTCCAAGGAACAGAGTATATGTGCATATATGTACTGGGGTGGAGTGAAGCAAAATAAAATACTGAGGGGAGCAGTGCAGCTTCACAGAGGAAATATCCTCATGCTGAAACAGAAGGAAGAATCTTCAGGCTTGCTTTAGTTACTATTAGAGGTTTTTGGTCTGGACATCTAAAATGCATGAGCAACAGCTGCTTCATTAGGAAGAGCTTGGTCTTGACTGTGGACTACTCACCAAATCCAGGCTTCCACAACACTATCAATGCCTTTTTATTAATATGAGCATGAGATGTACTCCAGCATCTCTAAGCAACAAAATACATTTTTAAAGGAGCTAGATGACTAAATTTAACAGCTCATGTTATAAATGAGTAATACTACAGCATAATACTTCCCATAACAAGTCCTGCTTTCAGTGACAAATCATTTGAGTGTAGTTCTGCTTGTAGTTCAACTCCTAGATGTAACCCTCTGCCATCTGAAAAGATCACTCTCCTCTCTAACCTGATCAGCCTACCATAGAAGGTTTGCTCAATAAATCTATGAGGAACTGAGTGGTACAATAGGTTTTCTTCTGTGTTCTGAGAGAAATTTGTCTTTGTGTATAATTAGTGTACTGAAAGGTGACACAAAAACTCCTCCTGGTATTGGAATCAGAAAATCAGGCACAGAAAAGGAGAGAATCACAGCAACACCCAGGATGGCACAGCCCCTCAGGAGCACCAAGTCCAACCTGGAACCCTACTCTACAAGGCTCACCTTAAACCACAGCCCCAAGCACCACATCCAAACCAGCCTTACACACAGCCAGGCTGGGGGACTCCACCACCTCCCTGGGCAGCTCATTCCAGTCCCTGAACACTCTCTCCAGGAAAAACTTCTTCCTAATGTCCAATCTAAACCTCCCCAGCCTCAGCTTGAGGCCATTCCCCCTTCTTCTGTCTCCAGTTCCCTGTGAGCACAGCCCAGCAGCAGCCCCTCCACAATGTCCCTTCAGGTAGCTGCAGACAGCAATGAGCTCTGCCCTCAGCCTCCTCTTACTCACACTACCCATCCCCAGCTCCCTCAGTCTCTCCTCATCACATTTATTCTCCAGGCCCTTCCCCAGCTTCATTGCCCTTCTCTGGACCTGCTCCAGCACCTCCATACCTCTCATTTTGTAACAGCCAAAACTGAACTGAAACTGACTTTTTGGTGGCTTTGCTTGCTTGCTTTTTCTCTTTAGCTATAATATTTGACAGGTTTTGGCATCTGGGATGGGTGACTAACAACTGGAAAACTGCAAGTGTTAGACTGTGCAAGAATGGGAGTGTGGGGAAAGCCTTGGCAGTCTCATGGAAGTCTCTGGAAAGACAATCTAAGGAAGATAGCAATAAGGTCTAAATGAGAAGAAAAAAGGTTCAAGGATTCGGTTGTTTGGGGTTTTCTCTCCTGGAAGATGGAAGATGTTGACCACCTCTACAGCTGATTTTTGAGAGGTGCTCTTTGGTCACTACTGAAATCCAATGTAAGCCCCAACATAGAGTATGAAATCAAGAATGGTAAGGTTGGAAAGGACCTCAAGGATCATACAGTTCCAAGCCCCTGCCATGGGCAGGGACACCTCCCACTAGCACAGGTCACTCAAGGCCTCCTCCAAGGTGATGCTGAACAACTCCAGGGAGGTTGTGGAGCACAGAATCACCCAATGTGATCAAAGATCACATTGGGTGATTCTGTGCTCCACAACCTCCCTGGGCAGCCTGTGCCAGTGTCTCACCACTATCTGGAGAGGATGAGACAATTTTAAGCTTAAGGAAGTGCATCTCGCTCTGTTTTCTGGATTACAGTGGAATACAAACAAGAGAGTTATTTTTCAGATGGAGGGCAGGAAAAGGACAAGCAGGATTAAAACAACCATTCAGGAAGACTTATTTCTCTAAAATCTATTCCACTACACAGGGCAAGATACAGCAGCCCCCTGATGGCTTTGAGTCTTTCCTTCCCACATGAGTAGAACCTCTTAATGAATTCTCACTTCATTTAGATTCTGGATGTGTCCTAAGAATTTCCTACAACACAGTCAGAATTTTAAATCTAAGTTACCATGAAACTCTCCTGGGCTTCAGCAGTCTCACCCATTCACAGTTAACTTCTGTTTACCTCTCATCCCTGCTGATCTATTTCTGTGCATATTAAAATAAATGTTATGACAAGCTATAATTGTCTGGCTGTGATATCACACACAAAAACCCATGTGCCACAAAGCATTAAACTTCTGTTCACATCTCAAATAGGTGCCTAATACAAAACAACAGAGGTTGCAATGAAAATGTATAGCTTGATAACTAAATCATTCCTGGAAAAACATGGACTGGATGTGTGGAACACTGCTGGGTAAGGAACTGGCTGGATGGTGGCACACAGAGAGTGGTGATCAAGGGCACAATGTCCTCCTGGAGAGCAGTGCCAAGTGGTGTCCCTCAGGGGTCAGTGCTGGCACCAGTGCTGTTTGACATCTTTGTCAGTGCCATGCACAGAGGAATCAGTGCAGCCTCAGCAAGTGTGCAGCTGGCACCAAGCTGTGTGGCACAGTCACTTGCTAGAGGGCAGGGATGCATCCAGAGGGACCTGCACAGGCTGCAGAGCTGTGCCCAGGCCAACCTCAGGACATTCACCAAGGCCAAGTGGAAGGTCCTGCACCTGGGTAGGCACAATGCCAAGGACAGCTGCAGGCTGGGTGGGGAATGGCTGAGAGCAGCCCTGAGGAACAGGCCCTGGGGGTGTGGGGTGATGAAAAGCTCAAGATGAGGCTGCAGTGTGAGTGCAGCCCAGACAGCAACTGTGTGCTGGGCTGCAGCAAGAGCAGTGTGGGCAGCAGGGCAAGGGAGGGGATTCTGCCCCTTGGCTCTGCTCTCCTCAGACCCCAGCTGCAGTCCTGTGTGCAGTTCTGGAGCCCCCAGCACAGGAAGGACATGGAAGTGTTGGAGTGGGTCCAGAGGAGGCCACCAAGATGCTGAGAGGGCTGCAGCAGCTCTGCTGTGAGGACAGGCTGAGAGAGTTGGGGCTCTGCAGCCTGGAGAAGAGAAGGCTTCCAGGAGACCTTAGAGTAGCCTTGCAGGATCTGAAGGGGGCTCCAGGAAGGCTGGGGAGGGACTATTGACAAGGTCTGGGAATGGCAGGACAAGGGGAATGGGTTTGAAGTGTGAGAGGGGAGATTGAAAGTGGATATTAGGAGGAAGTTGTTTGCAGTGAGGGTGGTGAGACACTGGCACAGGTTGCCCAGGGAGGTTGTGGCTGCTCCCAATAACAGGTTGAAGGAGGCCTTGAGTGACCTGTACTAGTGGGAGATGTCCCTGCCTATGGCAAGGGGTTGGAACTAGGTGATCTTTGAGGTCCCTTCCAACCTTCCCATTCTATGGTTTTCTGATTGTTACATGTGAGTGAGTCGAGGTCTGACCATAACTATGAAACCTTTATGAAGCCTTTACCTTGACTATCTTGAGGCATGGGACTTTAACTACATATATACACATATCCCTTGGAGGCTGGAGTTTGTCAGATATGAAATCAAAGTTGCTTTGAAGATACAGAATACAACTAACTGCACAGCTGCACATGGAGGACAACATAGAAAGGATGTGCCTGATGCAGTATAGGTAATCTGCTCCAGTGTTCCACCATGCTCATGGCAAAGAACTTGTTCCCAAGATCCAAATAACTTGTTCCTAATATCCAGGTAGATAAACTTATTTTCTGTATTACCAGTGAAACAGGTTTGGTGGAAACTCAGCCCAGAAGATAAAATTGCAGAATGTTGGTGAAGTGCTAGAATGAGGACAAAACCTTTTTCTTTCCCCACCCCCTTCTCTGTATCAAACCTTCTTTCTGCCTATATAACTATGTTAAGAAGAAAGGAAGGAAAAAAAAAACCAGTAGGTTCTAAATAACTTAGCTTTTTCTCTGCATTCCCTGGGTTATTGTCCTCAGGCTGAGTCAGTGCTTACTATCCAAGTGCCCAGTTTGGAGCACAGAAATACCAACAGCAAAATGGGAGACTACCCACACGGGATGTGAAGTGAGGCTTGTCCCAAACTCTTTTCAGCATAAGGCATACAGAAATCATCCCCTGTACACTGGTTCAGAGGCACCACAGTCTTAATGAACTTCAGGTTGTGTTGGTTTGAGGCTAATTGGAATATTTGGCTGAGAAATTAAATCCTTAGGTGTGAGAAAGAAGAACAACAGTAACCTGTATCACTCATTCTTCTGCTGAGAAATGCAGATAAGAGAAGTGAAAATACAGATGAGAGAGTCTCTCTGTTGGAGTCAGTGTGCTTTCTCCCTGGGTTTTTGTGGCTGTGTAACCCAACTCATCACTCTGCTTCTAACCTCCCTTGCCCCCCCTCCAAACTCACTTTGCATGGAAAGCAGACCCTGGGGTAAGGCAGAGGGGTAGAAAGAAGGTGGAAGGGTGGTTGGGAGCCTCTCCTGGGCACTCTGATAGCTGGGAGGGAGATTGTGTTTCTGTAGCACCTTTAACTTGTCTTTCTTTGTAGAGCTTACATACAGTAAATATAGAGCTATATAGAGCTTTATATACAGTAAATATACTGTAATACAAATATCTGCTTGTCTGTTGTGCTGAGCTGTGAATGTAAAGCTTCAGTCAACTTCCAGCAGGCTGAGTCTAGTCTGGGTGATTACATACATTGTAAATAACTGTTTCTATCTCATGCTAAGCTGTGAATATAGCTTCAGTCCTTAACTTCCAGCTGACTGAGTGTAGTCTGGGTGATTTTCATACAGTAGGGGGGCAGATAATTCCCAAACCATCACACAGGCTCAGACCAGTTGAGTTGTTCTGGCACATGGTGCCTCAGTGGCATCTGGTGGGATGGATTATTTGAATAGTGCATCATGAGCCTCAGTAAATTTGCAAGGTTTTTGCAAGTAAGCTTGAAGAGCTTATTCATCAGACCTTGAGTTATCAGTAAGTACCCAGAATCAGCTTTGAGAAGGCCAGAAAACTCCAGCAGCATTCAGTAGGAAGCTCTCACACTGAGTGCTTTGGAGGGCACTCTGCTCCACCTCAGGATTCAAGGGGCAGCAGTAATGATACTGCCCAAGAGGTTTGCAGTGTCTTGCCTAAGCTCTTCCTTCACTGCAGCAGTTGCAGCACAACTGCAAATGCACCTTCACAAGAGTGCAGCTCAGCAAGAGCAAGGATTTGTCAGCACCCAGAGTAGCCAAGGTATCAATAGTGGCACAGGCAGTTTGACTCCCATTTATCCAAGTCATCACCTTCAGACATTCAAAGATCCTACAGCAGTCATCTTCTGTGAACTCATTTCTGTTTTCATCACCACTTCTAGCTGTATTACAGTAGTAGAAGGTACAGTAGTATGTTCAGTGTAAACCAGAGACTGAACAATGCAGTTTCTTGAATATCTACTATGAGAACACTAAATGAAGACAGGAAAATCATTACATCTATTCCTGTGTGGGCATGCAGCTACTGAGCTTACAAAGCCCAGAACTACAAGCCAGGAAATCCTACAACTAATTTTACCTCTGCATGCTTCATTTCTACCACTTGAAAATTCATAGTATGAAACTTCCCAGAATTGTGTTAGAATTTGATGTTCTTGTGTTTCATTTTTCCACAAGGTAAACTTCTCCCAGATGTTGACTATGAATTATTGGGGAAGTTAGACTACATGGATTGATAGAACAGGAGGGGTTGGAAGGGACTTCTGATGATCACTGAGTCCAACCCCCCCTGCCAAAGCAACATCTCCTAGGGCAGGCCACACAGGAACACATTCTGATAGGTCTATGAAAGTATCTAGTGAGGGAGACTGCACAACCTTTCTGGGCAGACTGTGCTAACCTCATAGATTTTGAGAGTATTGTGAGGTTGTAAGTGGAGTAGGTTTACCCATTCACGAGGCTGACTGCATGATCATAGAATCAGTCAGGGTTGGGGGGAACACCACAAGGATCAGCCAGTTCCAACCCCCTTGCCATGGGCAGTGACACATCACACTAGATCAGGCTGGCCACAGCCTCATCCAGCTTGGCCTTGAACCCCTCCAGGGATGAGGCTTCCACCACCTCATTGGGCAACCCCTGCCAGGCTCTCACAACCCTCATGCTGCAGAACTTCTTCCTAACACCCAGGCTGGATCTATCCATTCCCAGCTTTACTTCATTCCCCCCAGACCTGTCACTACCTGAGAACCTAAAAAAGTCCCTCCCCAGCTTTCTTGTAGGTCACCTTAAGATACTGAAAGGTATCTTAATGCCTTGTAACAAAGGCAGTGCTGTACAGAGCTCAAAACATTTTAGCAAGTAGTGTGTCCCCCAAGCCCCATTAAACAGACACATAAGATGATTCATGAATGGTTTAGGTTGGAAGGGACCCTAAAGATCAGCTAGTTCCAATCCCCCTTGCTATGAGCTAGGGGATTCCATGACACTTTCCACTAGCCCAGGTTGCTCAAGGCCTCATCCAACCTGGCCTTGAACACTCTCATGGAGGGGCCAAGCACAACCTCCCTGGGCAACCTGTTCCAGTGATCATGATGTCCATTAACAAACTTAATCATGTCAGTAAGGAAGGAGAGTTGCATTGCACATCTAAGGAGAGTTGCATTGCCCATCTCCCTTCCCCCAGCATGCCAACTGTGAAACAAAAGCCAAACAAAACCCCAACAATGGTGTTCATCTATTGCAAGTCTGCAAGCCAAAGCTTTGTTCCTACAAAGCGATATCCTGAGTCGGGTCTGAAACTCCTGATTCTACATTTGCAAATGCATACTGATAGGAACTAACAGAGGCATTTCAGGCAAAACAGTATTTCTGCCTATTGGCAGGTGGAAAATCCATGCCAGCAGGTAATAATTTGGTCTGTACTGGAGAGCTGTGGAGTTACTGAGTCGCACGCTGCAGCGCTGCGATCTATCATTTCACTACATCCTGTGTTTTGCTCAAGTGTTTGGTAAGGTGAGGAGAACTGCAGCCAGCAGTGAAGCATGCCAACGGAATAGCAAATAGGATCACTTTCTCATTTCAGCCTTTTGTACTACAGAATTATATTTTCCATCCTAACATAGGTCACAAGAGTCACAATGGGAGTTTTGCACTCGCTTTCTAAGCACGTAGTGCAGTTAGGAAAGATTTTCACATAATCAAAGTTGGATATTTCTAGAGAGATCAAAAGAGTCTGTGAAGTGGAGAGCAGGTGCTGCAGACATCTTAGAGGATCTGAGAATGCAATTAACCAGCAAATGAGCCTTGGAAAACCTAGTCTTCCTGAACAGATGAGCACAATAAAAGCCACTGAGAAATGAGATGGCCAAAGCATGCTAATAACAGCAGCAAGCCTGCAGACATCTGCCCTGTGTCTTCACCTTTAGGAAAAGAGAGGGGATCAGATAGAGAGGAGAGCAGGTACAATTATGTAAATGCATGTGCCTCTTGGAAGAGAAGAAAGTTTATTGATTGCTTTTACAGAGGCCCAGCCCAGTTAAGCAGAGCACTACTGGCCTCTCACTTCTCATTTCAAGTGAATTGGTACTCGAGATGGTTAGTGCTAGATCAAAGGGGTACAGTGGCTTCTAGGAGATTAGAACAAACAAGTAATTTTACCCCTCAGCACTCAACTTTTCCCATCATTTATATTTTGACTGCCAGCATCTAAGTTTAGCACTGGGAGGTGTTTAATAAGCTTTGTGGGAGTCTGTAGTCACCAGCAGCCTTTAACACCACTTGGACAAATGTAATATGGCTTTGGATAAATGAAAAGAATCCAGCTGAACATTTTCTGCTGATGCCAAATTTCATACAGGGCTTATTTAAACAATGGGAAAGTGAGGTCTCTAACTTCAAAAAATGGGTCAGACTTCCTCTGTCTCTGCCCTTATATTTTTTTCTGAGTTCTACAGTACAGACTGCCGTAGCTTATGTCTTTACGGGGTATTAATTGCAGGGACTATCACAAGTCAGACCTAGTAGGGATATTGCAGGCACTCAGGTTAAAAGGGGATTTTCTGCTCTGACACAGAGGATCTTTGCATGACAGGGCCATTCCGTTTTCTCTTTTATGAAGAGAGAAAGAATTGGAAGTGCAGGGACAGAGTGTGATGGCATTCACCTTGCAATGAGCCAGGAGATGCAGGCAGCGCAGCTTCCACAGCTTCCATGCTACAACTGTTAGAACATGCCTCACTGTGTGTAATTACAGAATATCTTTATTTCCAGCCTCCAGCAACTCTGAAGTCTTAAAAGAGGTTTGTTTTACCCACCATCTAAGCTTGCTATCACTTGTTGAAACCTGAGACATGACTGGAATGACCTTCACCTATCCACCTGGCACTGACAGTAGCAAAATCAGGCTGTGCAGCTCACCTGTAAGTGGCAAGAACTCTTAAACTGCTTTGGCTACTTTCCATGATCACTTTCTGTTACTCTAAGTTTGAGGACCTAGGCCTTAGGTTGTCACTGGATTGATTTTTTTTTTAAATACTGTTTTTTAGAACCTCACAGTCTAGAACATCACAGCAGTTGCTCAAATTGTATTTAAGATACTTTGAGATTCCCTACTTCACTCATAGCTGCTTCCCACTGCTAGACTTGAACAATATTCTCTAGCCTGAGTTAACAACACAGATTCTTTCTCAGCATTAGGAGTGTTTGAGTCTCATTCACCCTTGGGAGAGTTCATTGGTTTAAATGAAGCTCAGCCTTAAATGATCTATTTCTTGTGATCAAGAGTGTCATAGAGTCACATTATGGCAGGGGTAGGAAAGGATCTCTAGAGATATCTAATCCAACCCTCCTGCTAAAGCAGGGTCACCTCTAGCAGGTTGCACAAGAATGTATCCAGGCAGGTATGGAATCTCTCCAGAGGAAGAGACTCCACAGCCTCTCTGAGAAGCCTTCTTCAGGGTAAAAATGTTTTTCCTCATGTCCAACTGAAAGCCCCTGTGTTCTGGTCTGTTACCACTGTCCCTTGTCCTACCACTGGACACCACTGAACGGGGCCCAGCTTCATCCTCTTGACTGCTGCCCTTTACCTACTGCTCAGCATTGAAAAGATCCCCTCTCAGTCTGCTCTTCTGCAGGCTGAACAGCCCCAACTAAAGGTGCCTCCATCTTTGCAGATATATTTCTTTGCTGTCCTGCCATATTCACATTTCTTCTCCTCCTCCCCATTTTGTGATATGCCCTTGCACAGTATCAGCTATATCCACTCCTTGCACTTGTTATGTTTTAGCCTGATAATACATTAAAACAAAGACAGGAGTTGAGTTCCTTCAGAGCTCTTTAAGTGCTTGGCTGGTGCAGTAGGACAGTTTGCCACAGTGGTATGCCCCTGTCATTTGGCAAGGATTTAAGAAAATTAAAAATCTTCCAGTCATGGAGTTGATATTCAGAGGTCAACAGATTGCACAGTTTGAATGACACTGAGAAATATTTCCTGCATCACACTAGGAGAAAAATCTTACACTAGCTGTTAATTACCACAGTGAGATAAGCAAAGCTCTCTTCAGGTTTTGCTCTTTTAGTCATGGATAAAAGACTTCAACTTTCATTTGCTCACTTTCACTGCCAGGCAGCTGTTTGCCTGAAGTAACCCACTCACCCAGCACTGCAGGGTAATACCAACCAACACAGCAGTGTTAAGAGCAGCTCCAGGAAGCAAAAGACAGAAGGAAGAAGTGGTTGCATTAACACTCTCCAGGCACCCAAGGCTAAGGGGAAAGGACAATCTCCTGCCTGTTCTTACAGGGTGCACTGCAACACTGCTCTCTCCTCAGAGCTAATCACAGAACCATGTCAGGGGCTGGAAGGGACCTCAAAAGGTCATCCAGTCCAGCTCCCCTGCCAAAGCAGGATCACCTAAAGGAGATCACACTAGAATGCATCTTGAATATCTCCAGAGAGGGAGACTCCACAACCTCCCTGGGCAGTCTGTTCCAGTACTCTGTCACCCTCATAGTGAAAAGAATTCTTTTTCAGGTGCACATGGAACCTCCTATGCCATAACTGCCACCCATTGTCCCTTGTCCTGTCACTGGCTATCACCCAGCAGAGCCTAGCTCCAGCCTCCTGGCACTCACCCCTTACATATTTATAAACATTCATGAGGTCCCCTCTTAGTCTCCTCCTCTCCAAGCTAAGAAGCTGCTGAAGGATAATGCCATGGAAGGATACACTGGGCTGATGCTGCACAACACTATTTTGGTATTACAGATTTTGATCAAGGTTTTCCTCCACACAATCTATATTTTGAGACTGGAACTGGTTACTTCTGTAAACTTCAGAGAGGAAGCATTAACCCTACCAGAAGAAAAAACAACCCAAACCACAACTCAGAGCAAAGTGAGATTTTTCAAGGTATGATGAAAGCAGTTGTCACTTGTACATTAGCTTTAGAATGGTAGCACAGAGTCATAGAAGGGTAAGGTTGGAAAGGACCTCAAGGATCAGCCAGTTCCAACCCCCTGCCATAGGCAGGGACACCTCCCACTAGCACAGCTCACTCAAGGCCTCTTCCAACCTTGCCTTGAACACCTCCAGGGAGGGAGCAGCCACAACCTCCCTGGGCAACCTGTGCCAGTGTCTCACCACCCTCACTGCAAACAACTTCCTCCTAACATCCACTTTCAATCTCCCCTCTCACACTTCAAACCCATTGGCCCTTGTCCTGCCATTCCCACACCTTGTCAATAGTCCCTCCCCAGCCTTCCTGCAGCCCCCTTCAGATCCTGCAAGGCCACTCCAAGCTCTCCTGGAAGCCTTCTCCTCTGCAGGCTGCAGAGCCCCAACTCTCTCAGCCTGTCCTCACAGCAGAGCTGCTGCAGCCCTCTCACCATCTTGGTGGCCTCCTCTGGACCCACTCCAACAGAGCAGTAGATTGCATTTAATCATTTCAGTGTCTTCTAGACTGCATAGCAAGGTCTCCAGGGTGTTGTATCCACTGCAATTTTGACTAGACTTTAGGACTGACCCAGGATTTGGGCATGCACTGCTCTCAAAGGTATTCCAGGTATGACACATCACTTTCATCACAGAACTGTAAGTCACCAGCCCTTTTTTTTCCCCCCTCTTCTCTTGATTCTGACTCCCTTCATTCCAGCATTCCACTCCTGCATGTGATAACACAGCAGAGTTGCATCTTCTTCTCCCAGTTCCCTGCAAAAAGCCTCCCCAGATTCACAGTGGTGCTGACACTGTAGCTGCCTTCTCTTCATCTCCCTTCCTTCTGGAAGCAGTTTGAATCACTAGACATTCAATCTCTTATTAATTGTGTTTTCTAATGATTTATTAATTGGAACAGGGGAGCAGTACATCTGGCAACATTTACATTTGCAATTAGGGAATCTGATTCTCCACAGCAGAAGTCTAATTTTATTATTTGGCTTAACTTAGAAGTAGTCAGATGGCTTGGAGATGAAGAAAATTGTATTACTGAGGGATACAGAAATCTGGAGAGAAAGAATCTCTCTCTTCATAGAAAACATGCAGCCAAATTTGTTAAATTTATGCACCCCCATGACATCACTTTTGGTCTTTCAAATGTTTGTCTAAGTGCTTTTTTTTTTGCCTTCTATTTGAATAGATGGTAAATTAATTTAAAAGCACTAAAAATAGTGTTGGGTTTGCTCTTTCCAAACTGTGGGTAGGTGACCTGGGACAAGGGGTTGTCCCCTTCCTGTGGTTCAGGCAAGGTACATTCCTTCAGTGCTAAATTTTAGCAGCAGCTTACTTGATAGGGAATGTGAAGAACAGCAGGCTGTGGTACTGAGTGTGCATGCTCAGGAGATCCAATTAGCACACAGCAAGCAGGAAGGCCTCCCTCTCTAACATGGACTGAAATATGGGTAGGCCTGCAAGATTTACAAGCCATTCCAGTTGCACATCTCCAGGAGGTCTGTGAAGTCCTCCTTCATGGATTAAAAAACCCAACCAAGCTTAGGAAAGAAATCCATGCCTAGAGCATATGCCAGAATAAAAGGAGCCATCCCTATCAGGTAGGATGTGAAAGATCATAGAACTGTTGAGGTCAGAAGAGATCTTTCAAATAATCAGGCTCAACCACTCATTCAGAGCTCAGAACCCCACCACTGTTTTTAAACCCCTATCACCAGCTCAGCATTACATCCATGTGTCTTCAATACCTGCAGGGATGGTGATTCCACCACCTGACCTCAGAACTCTGGGTGGGCAGAGGTCCACGAGATGAGATTGAAAAAGGCTAAGTGCAGGGTTCTACACTTGGGCCACAGCAACACCAAGCAATGCTGCAGGCTGGGAACAGAGTGGCTGGAGAGCAACCAGGCAGAGAGGGAGCTGGGGGTACTGGGAGAGAGAAGCTAAAGATGAGGCAGCAGTGTGCCCAGGTGGGCAGCAGAGCCAATGGCATCCTGGGCTGGCTCAGGAGTAGTGTGGGCAGCAGGAGCAGGGAGGTTGTTGTGCCCCTGTGCTCAGCACTGCTCAGGCCACACCTTGAGTGCTGTGTCCAGTTCTGGGCCCCTCCATTCCAGAGAGATGTTGAGGTGCTGGAAGGTGCCCAGAGAAGGGCAGCAAGGCTGGGGAGGGGCCTGGAGCACAGCCCTGTGAGGAGAGGCTGAGGGAGCTGGGGGGGTGCAGCCTGCACAGGAGGAGGCTCAGGGCAGAGCTCATTGCTCTCTGTAGCTACCTGAAGGGAGGTTGGAGCCGGCTGTGGTTGGGGTCTGCTGNCACCCAGGGACAGAACAAGGGGACACAGCCTCAAGCTGTGCCAGGGGAGGTCTAGGCTGGATGTGAGGAGGAAGTTGTTGCCAGAGAGAGTGATTGGCATTGGAATGGGCTGCCCAGGGAGGTGGTGCAGTGCCCATCCCTGGAGGTGTTGAAGCAAAGCCTGGCTGGGGCACTTAGTGCCATGGTCTGGTTGGCTGGGGCTGGGTGCTAGGTTGGGCTGGGTGAGCTTGGAGCTCTCTTCCAACCTGATTGATTCTGTGATTCCATGATTCCCAGGGCACTTGTTCCAGTGCTGAAGAACCCTTTCTGAGAAGAAACTTTTCCTAATATCCAACTTGAACCTCCCTTGGCACATTTTGAGGCCATTCCCTCTTACCCTGTCACTTGCTGCAACCAAGAAGAGACCAACCCTCACCTTGCTCCAGCCTCCTTTGACCTAGAGGGCCGTGAGCTCTGACCTTGACCTCCTCTTCTGAAGGCTACCAATGGACTTGAAGCACTTTCTCCTGCTCTATCTTCACACAGATGCAATATTCCAGCACCCAGACAGAGTTCTCCACAGGACCTGCATTTCCATTTAGCTGTCCAGTACCAGTAGCAAAGGGCTGGGAGAACACTGTCAAGGTATAACCAATATTTACATCCTGACAGACATTGGAGCTTTCATAGGAGACTCATGATCAGAAGCTTCATTGTTGGCTGAAGTATGTTGTGAAAGTACCAAGGGCAGTGCAAAATACTTCTACCATGCCCACTTTTGACTCCACATTTTCAGTTCTTTTATCCTCTACATAGACATTTCTTTGGTCTTTAGTATTTCAATTTGCCACAAAGTCCTGACAGTAAAAAAATTAAAAACTCACCCTAATAATTTTTTATCTGTAATTTAATTATGAGATTTGATTTAAACTGCTGGCATGAAAGTTGGCCAGAGTGGGACTTTTGGAATTATCCCTTGCCATGTATAAGGGAATATAATTCAAAACCTTAAAGGGTTGAATTTAGGAGGAGTTTCAGACTTGTTTCATTCAGCCTAAGCTCTACAGAAGTTGATTTGGTAAGGTTATAAATGGAATAGTGCCCCTGGCTCTTCAGATCCAAATTTCTGTAGATGATTTTTAGATGGACCAAGGAGTGAGAAGAGCTTTATTCCCTTGGTTCAAATCATGCTTTCCAATACAGCAAGGTCATGGAACTGATAAAAAAAACAGCACCCAAACTTCTAACTGCATTAAAAAGGAGCTACAGTGTCTGTCCTAATCCTTCCCACATGTTACACCTAGAATCTGGCTAGGAAAAAAAAAAACATTTAATACACAACTTTAAAAATATGTTTCATATTTGCTATCTTTCAGGAGTTATTTAGAAGCAGATAGGTACAAAGATGGCCTAGGTACTGATCAAGTGTCCTGCCAAACTTTTTAGAGCAGCTTCTATCAGGCAGAAAGGAAAACCCAAATAATTAATTGCAAAACCAACAGACTCAGTAAGTTCTTTCCTTTTCCTTCAGTTTAAATTAAAAGCATCAGCACAGAGAGCAATGCTTGCCTTGGGAAGATATCAAACAAATCAGTGTTGTATAGTACCTGTCACTAATATAGAATCATAGAATGGGAAGGTTGGAAGGGACCTCAAGGATCATCCAGAGTTTCAACCCCCTGCCATTGGCAGGGACAAGTTCCACTAGTACAGGTCACTCAAGGGCTCATCCAACCTGGCCTTGAACACCTCCAGGGAGGTTGTGGAGCACAGAACACCTCCAGGGAGGTTGTGGAGCACAGAANTACCCCTTGTCCTGGTATTGCAAGGCCTTGTCAATAGTCCCTCCCCAGCCTTCCTGGAGCCCCCTTCAGATCCTGCAAGGCTATCCTAAGGTCTCCTGGAAACCCTCTCTTCTCCAGGCTGAAGAATAAGTCAAATGTCATTGTCAGAAGATCTCTTAGATTTGTTTCTCTTCCACTTGACAGTGAGCAGCCCTAATGCACTCAACATGGGATACCATTGCTCTGTCATTTGGAATTATTTTATTAGAGGTGATTAATTCCTCATACTTGGCAGTCAGTTCCATTATTCATTTTTTATGAAGCTGGTTCAAAGTTGCAGCCCACAAGTAGCCAAGCAGTCGATTTTTCTGTGATCCTCCTCACAAGTGACCATCCTACATCTGTTCTTCATTAAAACAGAGCCCTGCAATTCAGCCCCAGTTTCATTTTGTCACCATCTTACAGCACCCAGTTTAGCAGACAATTTGATTTTGTTTCTAGGCAATAAGATCCCTTAACAGACCAACAATTGCTATTAGGAAGTTTTGGGAAATCCATTAAAAATGGAGATAGTGCTACCTGATCTTTTCATATTGACAAACATTTCCTTTTCAATATCCTCCATATGGGTTGCTGTTTCCCTTCTCTCTCTGTTCTCCATGCAGTGGCAATGACTTTGATGGTTGAATACTAATGAACCAAGTTGTGGTGGCTGGTCCAAGTTATGACTGCTTGCTTTGAGTTATTAATTCAGTTGGAAAACACATCTGACCTGAGTTCCTAACAGTGAGAGAAGTGAGCCTGGAGTGTGAAAACAACTGGGATGATATCATGCAGGCCTGGTGGAAGATAACAAATGGAAATGCAGCTCTATGTGCAGCAGAAATATATGAATGCATTCTGCTCTTGGAGGTTTCTCCATGTTTTCCTCCTTCAGTGATCTTCTGAGCAAGAACACTTATCTATCTTCCCCTTATCCTGCAAGTTCTTGCATATCTACATAACTTTTATTGAAATGCAGCAGAGAAACTCCACATCTGGCAAGTCACCAAGTCAGAGTGACAGCAAAAAGCTAAAAAAAAATTCATCCCTCAGAGTGAGCAACATCTGTTTGATAGGCAGCAGAAAAATAAAGCAGCAATAAACTCATTCTAACAGCAAATAAAAGGTACATGGGGCTAGGGGAAGGCTTCCTAGAAATGCTGATTACTCACATTATGCAATTAAATTGGCATTGCTATGTTTGACAGTCAGAGAAAAGCAACTGTGAAAAGCTTATGTGCTTGAAGAAAGTGAAATAAGGATGCAATTTTCTACTTGCACAGCAAGAAAAATCTGCTTCCTGAAGTGATTTCTGGGCAAGACCCTATGAACTTTATCTGTTTTGATCCCAAGAAATTCATAAAAAGGAATACCACACTCCCTTGGGTCTGGAAAAGCTCCACAACAAAACCAGTGGGTTTTGTGCTCCAGAAGTGCTATTCAAGGAGATGAAGAAAACAATCCTCCACCTTATTAAATGAATAGGCAGAGGATAATCAGGTGATTCACCATCTGAAAGAAGCACAACTCTTATTTACTGTAGATTTCATCATGATTCTAGATAAATGCATTGAAAAACATTTGCATATAAAGCCATCATCAACCTCTGGGGGTGTGGGGTGATGAAAAGCTCAAGATGAGGCTGCAGTGTGAGTGCAGCCCAGACAGCAACTGTGTGCTGGGCTGCAGCAAGAGCAGTGTGGGCAGCAGGGCAAGGGAGGGGATTCTGCCCCTTTGCTCTGCTCTCCTCAGACCCCAGCTG
>VWYK01104321.1:0-11515 GCA_013399775.1 Semnornis frantzii
AGTGCAGTGAAGCCGGCAAAGGATGCAGAGCACAAGGGAACTAAGGGAACTTTGCTTCTGGAGAAAAGGGGTCTGAGGAGAGTTCTTATCCCTTTCTCTACGGCTCCCTGAAAGGAGGTTGTAGTGAAGAGTGGGGGATTGGAATCTTTTCCCAAATAATAAGTGATAGGAAAAAAGGAAATGCCCTAAGTTACACCAGAGAAGATTGAACTTTATGAAAAATTTCTTCACTGAAAGTTGTCATGCTCTGGAACAGGCTGCCCAGGAAAGTGGTGGAGTCACCGTCCTTGGGGGTATTTAAAAGACATGTAGATGTAGTGCTGAGGGATGTGGTATTCTGGTGGGCTTGGCAGTGCTGGGTTAATGGTTGGACTTTATGGTGTTAAAGGTCTTTTCCAACCTAAATGATTCTGTGATTCAATGAGTCTAAATTGGTATTACCCAAGCACCCACCTGAGCAATTCACCAGACACTCTTAATGAACCCTGCTACAGGCTCTTAGTTAAAGAGCCTGAATAAAGGACACCTCAAGAAGCACTATGGTTTGGCTGGTCCTTCCTATGGACTCCCTGATCACGCTCTGCTCCCGCAGGAATTCATCGATGTACATTTCCTTTGCAACCCTGTCCTACTGCCCTAACACTCACCTCCGCAGAACACTTACTGCTACAGTGATGGCAACCAACAGTAAGAGGCTTCCACTGAGAGACACCATGGTAATGTCATAAGCAGACAGCGATGAACCTTGGAGGAGAGTATGGAAATCACAGGTGAGTTTTGCTGGCAAAAGGCTTTAAGAAATGCAACTTTTTGTGAAGTGTTCCCAGATTTTTACAGGCTGCAAACCCTGATGTTCTCTTCAGCTGCAAACCATGGATCTACTTCTTCAAAAGTCTCACAGCTCGGTTAATCAATTTATGGGTCTTTACCAAAGTACAAAGCAATGTAGCTTTGCAGGGCTGAGACTACAGCCTAGCCCTATGGATCTCAAGGTGGCAATTGTCTGACCTTCACTTTGCCCAGTTATTCTACATACTATCCACCTATTCACAGTAAAGCCTTAGAATCCTGAATCCTACTGCCTCTGTAGCCAACACTTTTCATCTACTTCCACTCTTTTCAACCTGCTTCCAAACTTTTAAAATTTGTATTTAGTTACATACCTAAAGGTGGGAAATTTGGACTATGTCCCCTATCTACCCCTGCCTCCAAGTCTCCCACTTCTCTGTTCCGTGGCAACAGCTTGTTTTATCTCCACCATTCTCCAAAGCCTCAACAGAAACAGGTGTAGTATGGCTGACTTGCTTGTTGCTTCTGAGCTCATTCAACACTCTGTGCTAGCTAACCTTACGTACTTGTCACCACACAAAGAAACACTGCAAAACTGATTTAAAATTGTAATGAAAGCAAACAGGAGAGTAAAACACCTTCTTCCTCGGAAACCACAGTGTTCTGGAAACCTTTGTCACCAGCCCAGACCATCCTGTAACAGAAAGCCAACAAAACATTCAGATTACAGTTTAATGTTCAAACTCAACACATGTATTTTAGATCCATTTACAATGTCTGAGTATTTTGTTGCCTCTAACATCAATTGTCTTCACAGCTCCCCTGTGAAATAGGCACTGCTATTGCTGACTGGAAATCGAAGCAAGAGGGGCTAAGGGTCAAATCCAAAAGGCAGAATTTATTCCAACATCAAAACCCTGAACGTTTCTCTGAAGGCAATAAGCTTCCCTAAGTACCTTGAGTTTCACTTTGCGTTTGTCTGTAGCATCTGATCTTGTCATGGACAAGCACATTGACATCTAGCACATCTTGCACAGACTTTTATCTGATTCCAGCTGATCTGCCCCAGGACACAGAGGGAGACTTTTGCAGAAAGGGTAATCGAATCCAAGTGCTGAGATTATACATTTTCTTTTACTGCCTCCAGAAGTGGAGTGCTAAACTCCTGTAGAACAGTTATCACGTAAGAAAGTAACTCGGAAGATCAAAAACTAGATAGAAAAGTGATGAAGATCCAAAACAAAATTTCTTGTGTTGTGGCAAATAAACATTGCCACAGCACTATTGTTTGTTACAAAAACTTTCAACCAAGCACTGGTTTTCTCCAGATGGTGGGCGAAGCTTTCCTCACAGCACACATGTAAAGCAGGGCTTGAACACTAACCTACTGTCAAGACAGGAAACTGCATCTAACAACTGTTGCCTGGCAACAGCCAAAGAGTCTGTGGCATGGCTGGGAATTCCTCTTGTAGAAGCTTAAAGCTATGACACACCTTATGAGAGGGAAGTGCAATGGATAAAAAGCAAGTACTATGGGAAATATTGCTCAAGTTACATTTAGGTGTTACCTTGTACTAATGCTTCTGCACAGACACATGGGCACACACGTGCATGCACATATTTTCAGCTTGAATATGCGACACAAATTTCTGATTGTTATTGGGTTCTATTCTACCTCAATTTCTGGAACAGATACAAAATGTGGAGTCACAGGATGGAGCCTGATGACAAGGAGTTAATAAACCAAACAATAAACTGCTAACATGTTCTCAAGTATAAGAAAAGCTTATATCCGAACTCTGCATTTTAAATTCTCCTCTCAATCCAAGATGGTATTATTGTAAAAATTCTTTGTAGACATAGTTCTTATAAGCAAAAAATGAGTATAGAAAATATACTATAGCAAAAAAGCTAAGTCAAACCCGTACTCACATTTATACAAGGAATGATACCAGTTCTGAAATGCTCCCCAGACTGGAATAATGTATATGACATAGAATCATAGAATCACAGAAGACTTGGAGGTGAAGAGACCTTAAATGGTGATCTGGTCCAATCCTCCTGCAGTGAGCAGGGACATCTTTAACTATATCGGGTTGCTCAGAGTCCCATCCAACCTGACCTGGAATATTTCCAGAGAAGGGGCATCTATCATCTCTCTGGGCAACCTGTGCCAGTGTTTCACCATATTCAGCAGTCTGAATCTCCCCCCTTCTAATTAAAAATCATCACTCCTTGTCCTGTCACTGTGACTATTATCCCTCCTATCAACATGAATCAGAGGCATCTGCAGCAGTTCATCCTTTTTTAAAACCAGGCAGCACAATGTTGCAGCTAAGTGACTGTCTGGGCTTTGCTTCTTATCCGTGAGTGCGTAAGTAAACTGCAGTGTTAGACCAGAGGCTGCTTCAGGATTTTATATGAAATTTCTACTGGTGCAACAAGAGCTGGGCTGAGTTTTAGTGAGTTAAGAAGATCAATTGCTTATTACAGACTCCTCTAGCTCCCATGATGCAGTCTCTTTTTGTCACCTCGGTAAGATGTCCTATGGAGCACTGCAGTTGTCACCCTTCATCTTGGAAAAAAATTAAGAAATTAAGACATAGTAATTTAAATCTAGAGCAGAATAAGAATAGAGATTTCTGCATTACCTTGTGACTGCTGGAGATCCTCCCATAAGCATTGTGCTGCTAAAACCTTGCATGAAAATAAAGCTGGTCTGAAGGGTTTCAGACTAATTGAGCCTCTGTTGATTGCTTTCTTCTCTCCGTGGTTTTTATTAGGGCAGAATAATCTCTTCTGTTTATAGACAATCAATAAAGTGTGGAGGTGGATCAAAGAGAGGCTTTACTCACCATCCTTTTGTTTAGCAATTCCTTCCTGGTGCAGCAGGACACAGAGCTGGACACCGCCTAGCTGCCAGCCAGGGCTTCCACTGGGCACTGGACCCTTTCTGGCGTGCTGCAGTTGCATGAACTCCTCCAGCAAAACTGCCTCTGTAGCTTGTATTCAGGTGCCACTGCAGAAACATGCCATGTCCCAATAGTGCTGCCTTTGGGTCTCCTTCAGCAGGTGGGGTAGAGAGGGAAGGCAGCCCCATGGTTTGGGTACTGCAGGCAAGGGAACCCCATTAGCTGAGATGGCTGTTGGCCAAGGGACAACTGTGACCGCAGTAAGTCTAAGCCCCGTCCTTGGTTTTTGGGCAATGCACACTGTCTCTTCACGCTGAAAGAGGTAGGAATGCCAAGGAGATGTTAAGCTGTTAACTTGTGATGGCAAATTTAGAGCTAGGTTTCAAACATGCTTCATTTTGGTGTTTCTTGCAGCCTGGCTTAGCTATTCTTCAGTGCACCAAGGCCAGAAGGGCATTGTCAGTCTTGCTCTGCAGCACTCACCTCTTTTCATACTTGCAGCAGGGATTTCTGCAGATCTGGACCATGTTTGTCTCTTCAAAAGCCCCTAGTCCTCACTGCCAGACTGGAGCTGAGCTGGCAGCTGCACAGAGTTATCTCGTGAAACAGGCGATTACCTGTGCTTTGTGGTCAGAGAAGGAGTGGCGCTGCAGGGTGGAGACTCCTTTTTTGTTCACACAGAATACATCAACACTCCAGGCTGGCAGGTGTTTCAAAACTAACAATAGAGATTGACGCTTTTTTCTGCTGTGCCTAGGTAAATAGCTGCAAAATAATTCCAGCTCCTTTTGTCATGCTGCTGATATCAAACCGGACCAAAGCACCTCTCCAAATCCCCTGGAGATTGTTTGGCAGTATTTCAGATGTCCACAGTACAAATCGCTGAGCACATTTACAAAATGACCATGGCTTTGAGTTTTCCTCATATATGGTGGAAGAAACCAGTGAATGAACTACAGTAAACAGATTTTGTGGAGAAGTGAACACTGGAGAGAAGGCCTGCAGATAACTGCCAATATGTTTTTGGTTAAGTCACAAGTACCAGCTATCCATGCTGTACCATTCATAAAGAGCACTTGTCACTATGTAAGTACATCATGTTTAAAAACATTTCTATCTTGTATATGCCATAAAAGACTTCCTGAGAAGGGAGGACTTTATATTCAGGCAAATGCCCGTGTTCTCCTTTATCAAACAAACAGAAAGCCCAACCCCCAAAATAAATTGCTTTGTGAAGTCCATTTGTGATTTTAAGTCTGACCAAAAGCTCAGTCAGGTCAATGGGAGTCTCTTTAGCTGACTTCTCTGATATTCAGACCTTTGCCCTGAGGGTAAAAGATGCTAAAGACACAACAGATTTGCCAGGCACTGAGTATCTTACCTAGTAGATCTCCATCCCTCCTATATGCCACTGTGAAGATGTGATGGAAGTGTGCTGGGCCATCTCATTTAAACTACACTATCACTTAGAAAGGTTGGACCAGATAATCCTTGGGGTCACTTCCAACCTGGCATTCCATGATTCTGTGCCTGGGACACTTCCTTCTCTGCAAATTTCTCTTGTGAATGGAAATTGACCTTCACTGAACATTCAGAGATATTAAGGAAAAGGCAGTGAGATACTTCGAGTATTCCTGAAAGCAATCTATAGTTTTCTTTGGGTTTTTTTTTTTTTTTTTGGGGGGGGGGGGGTGTGTGTGTTTGTTTGGGTTTTTTTGTTTGGTTGGTTTTTTTAGTCTTGCTATCTGCCTGACTTCAAACTTAGCTTTGTAGAGAAACTTGAAATCACAGAGTGGGGAGCTGAAGAGGAGGAAGCTGCTCTTTCCTATAGGAACATTTTATCTCATGCAGATTGGGTGCAGTTCACCATTGCAAGCTGCCTACACAGTTAAAACAAACCCAGTGAGACCAGGGCAATCAGCCAAGTATGAATGTGGCTGCAGAGACTCAGACCACAGGGCTCAGAATCTAAACCATATGCAGGGCCTGAGCTTCTTAATATGGGTGTAGGTGATTTACCTGCTTTGGGTTTTATTAGTGGATACTTGGCTAGCAGTTTGGAGATTAAACACTTCACATTGGCACATGCATCAAGGATAATCCTGCTACAGGGGAAAAAAGCCCTCTCAAAAATACACTAAGTAATCCAAGCCAGCTGAGTAAAATTGTGTCAAAATACAATTAGAATCACAGAATGGTTTGGGTTGGAAGGCATCTTAAAGTTTCACCACCCCTGCCATGCTCTTCCAGGCATAGATTCCACAGATATACCACTTAGAAGAAAATAAGCTACACAAGACGGTAGGAAAACAGTGAGGTGTTCTACAGGAGCTCTCCCAACAAAAGTAGTTGCCCAAGAGGGTCAGAGTGAATGCTAGGCTTTGTTTTTGTTAATTCCTTCTTGATTTAGCCTAAAAAAAAGAGAGATATTCTGAGAAGGTGCTATTTTTTGTACACTGCAAAATGTATACAAAACTTTTGTCACAACTGCCTTGAAGTTCTACATAAAGATTATGGAGAATACATATATTTTGAGTACATCTGAACATTAACTCCTTGTAGAAGAGACACAGCAACAGTCAAGAGTTGATCACTGCTATGAGAAAAGACACAGAAATTTTATATAATACTAATTAGCAGGGACTTATCCTGCTTGTCATATCCAGTTCAGACAGAACTTCCAAATCTTCCCTGCAACATCTTTAATTGGCCTATTGATGCAGAGTTACATTTTTTACAATAATCATGGTATTTATCCATCAGTACAACTGATCTCCAGAGCAGCAAACTGTCAGACATGCTGTCCACCTCAACTGATTTGTTCATGTTAAAGAGGATTTCTCCTGCCATTTCAGCAAGAGGTCAAGAAAAGTAAAAAAAAAGTCTTTAAAGGAGATGTTTTGAAGGTATCTTGAAACGCAGTTCTGAGAGAAGGCCTGTTCCCATGTTCTCAGGTGTGGGAAAGCACCTATCTCCCACACCTTCCTGCTTTTACTTGGCACATTCTTTACCAGCATGAAAAACTATGCTGAAGTATCTCGGAGACAAAAGAGGTAAGTCCTGAGTTTTGAAGAAGCACCACCACATTGGAAGAACAGAACTCAGTTTTGAAGATATTGTGAGCAGTTGATGTTAATCTGACTCTGGGGTAGGGGGGGGAAAAGACTGTCAATCATTAATGAGCTTTTTGAATCTATTTATTGTTCATTTGGGCACCCAGGAAAAATTAAACCACAGCTCAGTGTGTAAACAGTGCTGTAGTTTTTGCCATCCTCAGGGGGCTTTGCTGAAAGAAAAGCTTAAGCTGAGATGTGTAATGCATCCTCTCGTGGTAACAGCTATACATGTGGTATTTGATCAAGTAGTCAGGTTTCTTAAAGGTGCTAGAATCACAGAATTGTTTCAGTTGGAAAAGACCCAGAAGATCACCAAATTCAACTGCCAGTGTAACACCACCACGGCCACTGAATCATACCCTGAAGTGCCATGTCTACATGTCTTTTGAACACCTCCAGGGATGGTGACTCCACCACAGATTCATAGATTCACAAGCTGCATTGGGTTGGAAGGCACCCTCACAGGTCCTCTTGTCCAGCCCTGCCCTGCAGTCAGCAGGGACACCTCCAACTAGAGCAGGCTGCCAAGGACCACATCAAGTCTGATCTTGAATGTTGGCAGGGATGAGGCCTCAACCACTTGCCTGGTAAGCCTATTCCAGTCTTTGATAACCCTTTAAGTGAGGACATTTCTTGTAACATCCAATCTAAACCTCCCCTGGAGCAACCTCAGTTCATTTTGTCTTATCCTATCACTTGACACTAGGGAGAAAAGACCAACACCGCTGCTCAACAATTTCTATTCAGGTAGTTGTAGAGCGCTGTAAGATCTCCTCTGAGCCTCTTCTTCTCAATACCAGCTTGCTCAGATGATCCTTGTAAGACTTGTCCTCTAGACTCTTCATCAGCTTCATCAATCTTTGGGCATCCTCCACTATGCCAGTGTCCTTTTTGCAGTGAGTGGCCCAAACCTGAAGACAGTATTCAAGGTGCAGTCTCACCAGTGCCAAGATCACTTCCCTGTTCCTGCCAGCCACACTATTCCTGACAGAGGCCAGGATGCCTGAGCACACTACTGGATCATGTTCACATGGCTATCAACCAGCACCCCCAGGTTTCTGATGGGTGGCTTTCCAACCACTCTCCCACAAGCCTGTAGCTTTGCCTGGGGCTGTTGTGACACAGGTGCAGAACCTGGCACTTGCTGATCAGCTGCATGTCATGGGTAAGGGAAGCTGAATGTTTGTTTTCCGCATTAACATGATGTTCATTTTACATTAGGGACACCAACAGTACAGGCTATCCTATTCCAGAAAATTAACCATGGCTGGGACTGCTCCCTCATGGCTCTGAAGAGGTGCACCTATGCCACAGAACCCTGACCTTTCAGCTCTGGGCTGCCATATCTAAACTGCCATTGAGAAGGGCTGCAGGTCATGGTTGACTTACCAGCCCAGGACACTGGTGGGTTCAAATGCAACCCGGATGAGGCACTGCAACAATTCAGCTCTACAGGTGAGTTCATGTGTGAAGAACATCACTACAGACACAGCCTTAAAGTATGAGTGTAGAGCAGAGCAGTTGGAACTGGATGATCTTTAAGGTTCCTTCCAATTCAAACCATTTTATGCATTCTACACATACTGCATATGCAACTACTGCATAAATCATAGAATCATTAAGGTTGGAAAAGACCTCTAAGATCATCAAGACCAACTATCTTACAACATCCTTTTTCTTCCCCCCTTTACTTTATGATGCCAGCTGGTGGAAACATTGAGGGTTGAGTGTGTGAAAAACAAACTTTTAATGGGATCCTCATCACTTTAGCCTGTATGAACTTTGACACAGGAGGAAAGCAAACAGAAAGCAACTGGTGATAAGAAACTTCCATGGATGTTTACTGAGGTAGATTTGTTTAGGTGGTGGCTGCTCTGTTTGTTTTCTCGGATCACGTTGTTGCACTTTGTCAGCACGAGAGATGGTTTTTTAATTTGAAATGTTTCGTTTATGCTTCATTCTGAATTACATTCTGTCTTAAAGCCTCCAGTTGTGGTCAGCAGATAAGCTACAAACCGGGCAAGTGGCATTTCCATTTCCTAACTGGGGAGTTCAGCACAACAAACCCAGTGCAAATGGAACATTTCGGGTTTCAGTGTTCAATTTGGAATTTACTGGTGGCATATCCACTCTGTCATTTGTGTGAAATATCCATTTAAAACACAGTTTCACAACTTCAACAACATATGGATGCACTATTTACTAACTATGGAAGTCACTGGGGAGCAGTGATGGTCTGAACACTGCTGAGCAAGGAGTAGAAGGCAAATAAATCTGCTGTAGATCCTTTGTGTCTGCTCCTGGGCCTGAAAAGGCTAGTTCGTAAATGGTGAGGGACAATGAGTTACTCTGCATGCCTGACCACATCCAGGAGCTCTGGCACCCAGAAGCCATTAGAGCAATAATTTCTTATTGAGCAACAGGATTACTTTATGTCTGGGCAAAATTTTTGATCTGTAGTGGTAAGACATTTTACCACCACACTACAGTCAAGTTCATTCATCACAGAAAGAATCATCATGTCGCTCTGCACTATAATCTATTGTATCCTGTATCCTGAATGCACCACACAGCTAATCCTCTGTCTCAGAAAAGCTGTATCTGATCAGAAAAAGGTACACAGTACAAAGCCATGGGACTGCTTCTGCTGGAAGGATGGCTATAACTCCTCAACTGAAAAGGCTCAGTAGATGCCTATGAAGTCATAACTGTCAGGGAGGTGGTGGACAGGCATTGCTAGTGGTCACCTAGCACCTAGCAACTGATCTCATCCAGTACAAGAAGCCCAGGATGTAAAATGAGGCTAATGTGTGGCAGCTCCAAACATCAGAAGCTGGGTTTGTTTTCACTCACAACATGTATTTAAGCTGTGGAGCTTGTTGCCGCGGGATGCTTTAAGCTGCTAAAAGTGTCTAGGATTAAAAAAGTCACTGGATGAGTTCATGAGAGAAAAAACAAAACATTGAGGGCTATTTCAAACAAGACATCATGACTCGATAAGAAAACCCAAGAGCAATAAATCATTAGAAGCTAAAACAATATTCTGGGAACATACCTCTAACTGCTTGTGTGCTTTCACAAAGTATCTGATTTAAGCTATTATTGGTAACAAGGTACTGGCACAAATGAACTTTTGGTGTGACCTTGTCCAGCTTTTCTGGCACTTTTGTTACTTTTTCTCCACACTACAAAAGCCACAATGCCACCAGTTCAGTGAGTCTTGCATTTGAGTTTTGTCAGGTCACCTGCAAAAGGAGCAAACTAAGAGGGGAAGGGCACGAAAACACGCTGTGTATGCCTTTCCTGCTCTGCCTTCCAGATATGTTAGGCTGCACCAAGCAACTACAAAGCCAGCTGATTTCACCTCCCACGGCTTTGCTGAAACAAGGTTAACACTGAGAGAGATACATTGCAAAACATCCAAATGCCAGGGGTGGCTAAGAGCACTTTCAGGTGCTGGTGCTGGTATAGTGATGTAGACAACCTCCTGTGCAATCATATGCACAGGGATGGCAACGTGCTTGGGTCGGAGACCTTTTGCATAAAGACAGATTTCACTCAGGAAAGCTATCGGTCATCAAAGTGTTGCACATCGTCAGGAAAACCTCAGAAGACTATAGCTGTGGTCTTCAAAAGTCAACTGACTTTAGCAAGCCACTTCCTGAAATTCCACTAAATCTACTTCCAAACATTTTCTAAATACCCAGAGGCAGAGGGTTCCGGCCATGAAATATTTCCAACACATTATCTTTGAATTAACAAACTTCTAAAAAGGTGTTCTTTGGGATAAATGTACAGATTGCCTTCTTTAGTGGAGTAAGCATTAGCATTAAATTACAGAGAAGCTCAACTATTTTCTCATAGTTTTCTTTTTTTTTTTTTTTATTATAGACTTTTTATCCACATGAATGATAAAGAAACTACAACAGAGTTAAATACCTTTTTTGATAACAGTGATTATATTCTTAATTACACTCAATATTAAATTGTAAAATATTTCCAGAGGAGTACAATCGTAATTCATACAGCAGGCAAAATACAAGAGGAGCAAAGGGCCGAGGGAAAAGGGTGTGAGAATTTTTCAGTCTGCTTTTAAAAAGCACTGTGTATGGCTAATGCTGCTTTATCCCCATTAATCCATCCAAATGTGGTTCTGGCCCATCTGGTTGGATGTGCATTTGTTAACATAAAACAATCACTATTCAAAAGTAAAAGATGAACTGGCAGACGCCGTCATTGCTTGCAGCGCTGAGAGGCTCAGCAGTTCCTTTCACAGCTCATCTGTACAATTCATTGAAAGCATTTTCTCTATCAAGTTCAGTAGTCCTAAAAACACAAAGACTTAAACTTTGGTACCACCAAAAAAGATCCAGGACAGGCATTTTAAATTTTTTTTTGTTTTGTTAATTTTTTTGTTGGATTCTTTTTTTTTTTGTTGTTTTCTTCTTTTTTTTTTTTTTGTTTGTTTTGTTTTTACTAATAAATGGCTGCTACATTCTATTTTACATGGTTGTCCATGATGCTTTGAGGTCACTTGTCCTTGGGTTGAGAGGAACCCGATTTGTTTGTTCTTTAAATCCCCAAGCCCTTCCATTTTCTCAGTCTTTATGCAAGTCAGGTTTCTGAGTGGTGGGTTGTAACTCACAAGGTAACAGCTGCAAAAGATTCTGTGCTTCTGGGAATGAAAAAAGAAAAAAA
>VWYK01104323.1:0-10321 GCA_013399775.1 Semnornis frantzii
GGGGTGGGGGTGGGGAGGGGGTGCTTTTTGTTTTGTTTTTAAGTTCAAATACTTAATTCAGGGAAGTCCTTTGCCTGCCCTTAAGAACTAGTACATCACTACCATATGTAGCTGCAGCACACCAGAGGGGAGAGATCTTGCTCATCAGATTTAGCTATATTTTGTCCTTCCATTGCACAGAGATAAGAAAGTACCCAAAGCTGGAAGAAGTTTGGCACATACATCTGTCAAAGATTAAGACAAGGAAGAAAGGTGGCAACTGCTTTAATAAAGGCTGTATTGTGGCTTATACTACTGGCAAACAAAAAAGTGTGACTGTTCTGGTGAGGGCTGCAAAGCTTCAGTTAGTGATGAGGTGTTTTCTGAACTCTGAATTAAAAATCCCTATTTATTCATTAACTACCTTGAAGGGATGCCAGTGGGCAATCTACACATGGTATTGGAGAATCCATCTTCTACTTGTGTCATTATTTTCAATATGACATTTTTGTTCCTTTTGCCTTTATGGTGTTTGGAGGATTTCTTTCCTCTTATTTTCCTCTAATTTTCTTTTTCCTTAGTTTGAGTTATTTTCATTATGAGCTTTGCAGGACTTCAGAGAAAAGACCTAATGTAGCCACATTGTAGTATGTACTCCCTTCCATCCTGTATGTACAGTATGGCACACATGTGCTTTAAATTTCCCAGTAGCTTCATGCACAACACAAAGCAAACACAGACTCACAGGATCATTTGGGTTGGAAAAGACCTCTAAGCTCATCAAGTCAACTACTATCTATACCAAGTTTGGTGTCAAATCATGTCATCTGACCTCGTCAAACCATATGACCCTTCTGCTCCAGACAATACAACGTATGTTGTGCTAACTCCACAAGAAGTTGTGGATTTAGTCCACAAGGATTTGTGGATTTTCAAGTGTGAATAATTAATGATCTGCTACGCCTGTGGTACAACTTCAACAGCAGCTTTCTCCTATGAGTCTACTATTGCTGTCCCTTGGAGAGACAGCTTTGGGCGAACAGTCATCAGCAAATTCCATGCAGGCATTCACTCCTCTCTAGAGATTCATAAAAGGATGGTGAGGTCCATGTTTGTGTGCTTTTTAATGCAAGCAGCAGGCACTGAATGGTGACCATTGAGAATATATGAAAGATAATGAAACACAACTGAAGCAGCTTTTCAAGCAAAGAGTGACCTGAGGTGGATGTTCTCAGCTGGTGAATTTGCTTTAGAGTTGCACTCAGGTGTGAGGGGCTTTAATCAGAATTTGGGAAGAATATAAACAAAAATGTGGTTAGAAAGGGGACAGCAGTTTACTGGCCTTGCCTGAAATTCAGAGGTGGCAGAGAACTTGCCAGAGAAATCCACGCTCTTGTTATTACACTTGCTAGAGCACACAAATCCCATTTATTAATATTGCAGCAGAGGAAGGTACAACTGTAATCATTTGTGATTTCAATAATTTATATCAATACACAATTCATGAAGTCTGTGTTTGCACATTTGGAGAACACTAACGCTGAAGAGGATCTACTGAAAATGTAGGAGATGAGTATTCCTAATCACTTCCATGCTCTCTTGTCAGTTCCCTGGAAGAACAAGAGAGCTACAAAATGTAGAGATCTAGGTAAATCCTGGCATTAAATCTACTGCAAAATACATGAAAGAGTGCAGGTCATAAAACAAGAAAAACACTACCCATGAACAGGAGTGCTGAGAACAATATGCGAACATTGAATTTTTAGCTCCTGAATCTGCAGATATGTTTTCCTGTAGCACAAAACCAACTCCATCCAGAAGAAATCAGCAGCTCATTTTTCTTTAGGTTTTGCACTCTAGTAAATATGTGTTGGTATGTACTCATCTACCTATCTCTTCAATAGATCCAGTTTGCAAAGCAATGTTTATCAAAGTGTCATGTCATACGTAGTCCACAGAAAAAACATCCAAGGACTCACAGCAGTTTGGAGGCAACAGGACCTCACCAGTGGATGTGGCCCTGTCTAGCCTGGCTTTGCACACTTCCAGGGAAGGAACATCCACAACTTCCCTGGGCAACCTGTTCCAGTGCTGAGACACAGGCCAGTTTTGGAACCTGTAGAAGTGGAACATTGCTGCTGTAAATAAATAGGAAAATACACTAAAAAAGAAATTACCTCTGCTGCTAGCCTGTCAGTTCATGGAACCACTTCTCTCTAGCAAGATGTAGGAAAGCAGGGCAGAGCCACCTCTGCCAACAGACCAGGTATATCTGAAAAGACTATGTCATCTGTCATACTCTGTGGCAAGAGAGCTTTCTTTTCTGGACCTAAAATGTAATCATTGCCAGAGGTAAGAACTTAGGCTCCGCTCTTTGATTCATTTATTTCTGTTATTTGTCATCAAAAAATGACAAATTGAGGCAAACATCTTCAAAAGGAGACTGATGACCAGACTAGGAACAATAGTTGAAACAAAGTAGGAAGACTAGAGTGGTCTAGATTTCTTTTCAAAGAAGATCTGATTACATTTTCCTAGCTGCCAAAATTATTGATGGTTTAATTTGTAATTCTTTTTGTGTCAACCTAATTTTCATCGACGACTTGAAAATTTGATGACTCAAAAAAAATTACTTTTTTTTTTTAGAGGTGATTTTAAAGAGAATTTTAAAAATAAAACTTCAAAGGTCCCATTAAACTGAATAATTCCTACCTCAATCAACTTTGGCTAGTTTTTACATGCACATGTTTATGAAGGCACCGCAACAAGCTTTAGCATAAGCAGGTAATTCTGATTGCTGTCATCTCTTATCAGTATACATCCATAGTTACTCTGAGGAGGAGCAGAGGTGATGCAGCCATAAAACTCCACTACCATGCCAACTTCTGCAGCCACCAGAAACATTGGTGCACCCACAGATGAGTTTTCAGAAAGCCTTCATACAAGTGTAGCTCGAACATGTGCTGCTTCCTAAGAAATAGAAATATCCTGCTGAATGTGCTTTCAGTTCCTCTTTTAATAGAGGGTAAGAAAAGCACCAAGAATTATTTATTGCTTGGATATGAAAAGTGTCATTCAGAAATACAGCATTGTAATGAGGGGGTTCTAAATGTATGCATACTTTTTTTTTCACCCAAACAGGTAAACTATTCAACTCAGTCATCAACAAGACAGAATATGAATGATTAAAGGACATTCTTCTTGCAAAGGGGAAAAAAAAAAGATAATTGACAGTTGCAATTTTTTGTTTGATACCCTTCTGCCCCCCAAAAAATTAAAAAACAAACTCACAAAAATCCTGTTAGTAGGCATTGCTGAGGCTCCTGTTTTATAATGGGGTCACTATAAATCACAAAGAAATAAACAAAAGGATTTTAGCAATGTCCTTATCCAGATGAGCTGTGCTCTCACAATTAATCACTCACCAGAAACCCATGTAATCTATAGCTGCTTGTCTTTTATTTATTTGTTTATTAGGCTATCAAATCCCATTTCATTAAGAGCCTGCTCTCTGCTGAGAAGGTACTTAACATTTTGCATTGCTGTGGGCTGTTTTCAGGGCTCCACAGCCTAGTAGCCCCATCTAATTGCTGCTGTTCTCCAGGCAACATTGTCCATCAATAGCTCTTCAGTTCCCACATCAGGACCTTGTCACCTGTGAGGACAAATTCCTGATTAGAAGGCTTTTGTTAGGGGGTTGGACTCTATTCACTCTGTAAGTTATTTGTAAGATCACTGTATATAAGGGTAGACATTCTCCAAAGATCTGTATGTCCCCTTTCTCCCTCTAGCAACTATGTGCCAAATGACAGCATGAGGATGTCCCTACCTCAGGGGAAAACTTTGTCTCGAAAAAAGAGAGGATTTCTGAGGGCAATTCAGTATGTTTTCCTTCAGGGTATGGTACTTCCCAGAGGCAAGTTCACATTCTAAGCCCTAGGTTCACTCTGTAGACAGCAGAGAGAGATTTCCTGAGGGCAGATCTGAGCCACAGCTAGGCTTACTTGTCCTCTGAAAATGTCCCTAAGTTTGTCCTGACTGGAGCAGGAGCCTCAGATGATCAAAGTTACAGCACAGGAGCAGAGAAGTGGAGAAACCAAAAGGATTTAGTTTGGCAGGAGAGCTGCAAGGGGCAGGAGAAGAGAAGCAGCCTCTGATCAGTCCTGTCATGAAGTGACAGACAGTCAAGTTGTTCTGAGTGTTAAAGGACAGGAAAGGAGAGGAATTCACAGCTGGAAATGATTTCTTAAAATCCTCACTGAACATTAAAAAGTGTGACTTGAAGGACAGAACAAATAGGACAAATGCATCCTATGTTCCTTACTCTTCTGTCTTCCAGATCACAAATTATTTGTCTCTAATTTTATGCATTGTCCTGGCAACTGACATTTTCAGAGGAAAAAAAAATGCTGGTCTGCAAAGGAAGGAACAGGTAAGTGGGAAAGAAAGAAGATGAAGGACAAAATACCACAGGTTCCAAGAGCTATGGAAAGCAAGTAGCAGTAGAGGAAGAGTCAAAAGAGCAGAGGAGAATTGTGATTGAATTAATAGGATCAAGTTAATTTGTTTTTCAAACATGAATATGCATGCTGTGTGTGCACATAGGTAGGGTAAAATGCATAGGATGTATGATAGCGTCAGGAAAATAAGTTCTTACCTCCCAATGTGTAAACCTTTTTTAGTGAGATAACCTGTTCTTAAAAACTCCCATTGATGAAGGACCCTCAGTCTTGCCTGGCAGTGTACTACACTGTTTAACCATCATTATTTGTTTTCCTAATAGCTGATATAAATCTTACTTGCTGCAGTTTAAATCCATTTGTTCTTATCCTATTCATTGTGCAGAAGGAGAAGTAGGACATGCTCTTCATCTTTGCAACAGCTTGCTGCATACTTGAATAGTCATTGTATTGATTCTAAGCATTCCTTTCTCTGGTCCTTACACCCCTCACTTGTTCAGATACATTTCCCAGGCTGCTCTTATACCTGGCTGGTTTCCATCTTTATTAACAAACATGCTCAGAACTGCCTAGAAAACTCCACTCACGACCATCTATCTCAGTTTCTGCATGATGTGAACACACATCCTTACGCTGACGGGCAGCATTCTTGTGTGCATGTCCCAAGATGATGCCTACCTCAGCATTTGATTCACCTCTTTAAAATCTACTCTAATATTTTTATATCTTCCCATCTTAAGGATGAAACTGACTCTTCCTAACAAAACTGTATCTTATACTTCTTGTCACATAGTTTATTCAAGTCTGGTCCCAGTCTGCAGTGTGCTTGCAGTCTGATCCATCTCCAGTTCATCACAAAATGTAATATACATATTATTCATTTCATCTTTTTGGCACCACTGCAAACATTGTCTTCAGGGCAAACCCCTGTAACACCCCTTGGCACATCTACATCAATACCCAGACACTGTTATTGTTCTCTGACTGTTCTCTTCTAAATATTTGTTTTCCAGCTCTGGCTCCAACAGAGAATGTGGCAGCACTGAATGCTGCTGCCCAAGTTTGAAACTGTATCATAGCCATAGCATGGTAGAGCAGTGCCACCTTTACTTAGGCTTATAACCCACTATATTTCACCATATGCTCCATTTGGGCTTAGGAAAAGTCCAGGTTCAAAACTAAAAGTGATGACCCCCTGCTCCACAGGGAAAGTGCCACCACTGAATGCTGTTGTCCATCTTGACAGTCTCTTGGCAGTTATTTCACAGCTCACCTTTACTTTCACCCACTACTCTTCACAATGTGCTGTATTTGGGTTCAGCAGGAGCTCAGATTTAAAACTGACAATGTCCAGCTCCTGGTCCAGCAGGGTAGGTTCCACCACAGAATGCTGTTGTCCATCCTTGAAAATCACTGCCAACTACTTCATAACAGCTCCCAAATTGGGGGAGCTACCTCTGCTTCATTTTCTAACTCACAATGTCCTCTTCAAAGACCTACTTGGCAAAATTGCATAGGCTGTGACTGTAGGAGGTAGGGGAACCCAAGAGAGGTGGGTATTATTCAAGTACCACTTCTTCCAAGCTCAAAGTTGGTGCATTCCTCCAAATGAAAAACCAATTACAGGAGGCAGGATACCTGCATGGAGTCAAGGGAAACACAGTGCACTCAGAATATATTATTATATCATCTTGTTGGTTCTAAAAACTCAATAAAATTTCCCAACCAGAAACAAAAGGCTGCACACTGTGATGGTTTGGGAGTTATCCACCTCCCAGACACATATGAAAAACCTTGCTACTGCATCTGCAGCTGAATTGGGACTCCTGAAGCTCTTCCTCCCAGCACATGCTGCTGACTCTCCGCATGCCTCTATCCAAACAATTCAGGCAGTAGCAAGAGCAGCTGCAGAGCTCAGACCTCGGGGCAGATCAGGCTCACGTACCCCAGGCCCTGCCCAACGCTCTCCCGCAGTCCCCTGGGAAAGGGGTGGGGGAGGCAGCAGGAGGTGTGAGGGTTGCTGGAGCAACAGCCTTACAATTTCTTCTCTCTTTTAGCTTTAATGCTTGAAGCATTCTGGACTGGAAGAGTGACCTTTACGGAGAACTGTGACATCTGCCCTTTGCTGCAGCTACATCCACTGCATCAGCACTGTGACTGGTAAGGGATTGAGCTTGTTTGTTCTAGAGTGTAGCTGGAAAGGAGAGAGATGTTGTACTAAGGTAGGTGGGAGAGCATGCATTAAGTGTGCTAAATGTTGTCATCAAAAGTCATGTGCTTTAGTTTCCTGTAGAAAATAACAAAGCTCTAGAGGTGATGCTGTATTTCAAGAAAGACTTTGTATGTTACCTAGACACTCCCAACCCCTCCCAAACACCCCAGAATGTCCTAAAGCATGCAGCTCCTGCACAATCACACTAAAGCCATGTCCCTAAACCCCACACATCTCCCCAAAACACCCCAAATCCTCCTAAATTCCTCTAAAATCTCACAACCTCCCCTGAAACCACCCCCAAACCCCTCCTAGACACCACTGAAGTCTACCTAAAAACTCCCAAATCCACTCTCATAGCCTCCAAAACCCTGCTAACCTGCCCCATAAAATCCCTAAAAATACCCCCAAAACTCCACTAAAACACACCAAAACATGCCAATACACACCCTTGAAAGGTCCCAAAATACCTGTAAAAACACCCTGTAAGCACCTCTAGAAGACTCAAAACCAACTCAAGGGAACAACAGCAACAAATCCCTAAAAGGTCTTGTCTAGCCTTGAAGACCCTTGACAGAGATTTCACAGCCCCAAGAAATCTGGGGTTACCACCTTTGCTTTAGCTTCACTTTGTGCTGTATTTGGGCTCAATCAATGTGATAATTTTGTCCTGGAAACTGTGTCTGACATGGGATGATAGAGCAGATTTTATGCCTTTGTTTATATAATAGAATTTTCTCCACAGGTTGAAGTTCTAGTAGATTTTAAAGACTATTGAAAATAATACCAGTGTTTTAGAGGCTGTAATTTCAGTGCTGTTCTTTGACTGCAGAGCATCTATGTGTGGTTGGCAGTGACAGTCGTGGGACAAATACCTTCTGTACATTCAAGGAAGTAATGTGTCTAAATGTCTACTAATTCATAAATTCATTGTGCTGGAAGGGGCCTCAAAGATCTTTTAGTTCCAGTCTCCCTTGGAGAGAGGAACTCCAGTCTCCCTTGGAGAGAGCTCCCTACAGGTGGGGACAGCTTCTGCTAGTCCAGCTTGCTCAAAGCCTCACCCAGCCTGGCCTTCAACACCACTAGGACAACCTATTCTAGTGTCTCACTGCCCTCACTGTAAATAACTTCTTAATATCCAGCTTAAATCCATCCCACTTTATCCTATTAATATGAGTAGTTGTAAAAAGTCCCTTCCCAGCTTTCTTAGGTTCCCTTCAGGTACTGGAGGGCTGCCGTAAGGTGTCCCCAGAGCCTTCCCTTTTCCAGGCCCAACAGCCCCAACTCTCGTATCCTGTCCTCAGAGGGCAGGTGCTCCAGCCCTCTCAGCATCTTCCTGGTCTCCTCTGGACCCTTCCCGCAGATGGACTTCTTTTGCTGGGTGAACCAGAATTGGATTCAGTAGTCTAGGTGGAGTCCGATTCCATCTCTTCCATCTCCTCATGGAGTCTGTTTTAGTCACTTTGTACATTTAGCCTTTAGAAAGGCACTATACGAGTGCAGGGTTATTCTTGGAACCTGTTATGCCATGTAACTTACCTGTGTATGCAGAGGTGTTCCAGTAATGAGATGACATTTCCTTGTACATCAGAAGTATTGATTCTGTGTGTTCTTGTTCTCCTGAGCTCGTGTGGTGTCTGTTTGAGTAAGACTCTGGTAACGCATCCCATGTGTAGGTGGATTTATTTGAGGTAGCAGGTGCACATGATGGTTCTGTGTACACTTCTGAGCACCTGTAAAGTGCTCACTTGTGTGGTAGCCACTGCAAAGGTGTGGGATTCTTTTACCCTCTGTATACAGCATGAAGCAGGAAGACAAGATCCTTTAAATAATGCATATCCAAATGCTCTCTTAATCAGAAGTATCCATTGGATATTTTCTACATTTTATCCAGATGTGGCCATATTCTATGAAGGTTTCATAGGCACACAGCAGAAACTGTATTGTTTATATTTTATTTTAGCCTGGATACTACTATTTTTACAAAAGGGATTTCAATGTGGCAGTAAAAAATGGAAGTAGAAAAATACAGTTTGCATTTGGAAAGAGCATACTGAATTATTTATAGTGCTTTTTGTCTTTTCATGTTGAATCAGGCAAATCTTTATTGCTGAAGCCTACTTAAAAAAAGGGTGGAGGTGAATGGGGTGCACAACATCGCAGGCCAAATATTATGACAAAAAGTTGACATAACTGTGCACAAAATTGGTTCATAATCCTGGAAAGTAAGTGAAGTTTGCCTACACCAGTCGCTGAGATTCCATTTTGAAAGATGGGATACTTTATGTTGCAATTTCCCCCCTGTGATTTCCATTTACAATAAAATATAAACCATGCCAGCCTTTAAAAAGCACCTACCCTCCCTCAATCCCTTTAAAGCCTAATGATTATATTCCATTTTAAATGACTTTTTGTCAGCGATGCCTTCCATTTCCAGATGCAAGGCACAAAGTTATGTGGTGAATGTGAACTAATTGATTGTGCCCCAAATGAAGATCTCCTTGATTTGAAAGTCATAGGTGGCAGTTACTCTGGTTTTAAAGCTATTCTGCCACATAAGCAAGAAGGGACTATCAGTCGAATAAGCTGAGTGCAACAGCTCCTCATGAGATAGGACATTTTTCTTGTTGACATCCAAAGCTTGTTGTTTTCCATAATGGAAGTATTTGATACCAGTACATAACATAACATTAAACCCAGAAATTACAACTCTCTTAGTCACAGAAGCTTTACTTCAAATCTCCAAGGACACTCCCTAGTTGGTTTTTAGTTTCACTTGGAACTAGCACATATTCAGAGGATGGTGATCTTTGTCTATAAGATGTGTTTCTTTTATGCAGCTTTCCTCTTCAGCAGCTTAAATGCTGATGTGACTTGCTCAGAGAACACTGAAAGGAGACATAGGTGCAATCTTATACCCTTTCACACAGGTGTGCTCTGTAAACATGAGATTTCTTTTTCTGCTTTTCTTGAGACAACTTCAAAATGGACATCTTCCATAGGGCAAATGCTTATGGATAGTTTCATTGAAATGACAATAAATTGATTCAGCTTCCAGGGCAATCTAAGAAATGAGTCAGGGAGAAATACAAAACTAAAAGTGAAATTCTGGATCATATTCCAGAAGGTTTTGAAATGCTATGTAACTTGAGACTGTGCCAGATAAGCTAATTTCCTATACAAAACCAGGAGATATTCCTTTGAGGGTTGTCAATCCTGAAAATATGCTGTCTGTACATACAGGTTTAAACCAGCAGCTCAAACTGTTGTCTTCTGTTGGGATTCATAGTAGGATTTGTGGTGAGATTGTGAACTCTAGGTGAGCCATTGGACTTGATTTTTCAAAGGTCACTTCTAGCCTCCAAAGTTGTGTTTCTATAGACATTTTCTTGGTTTGTTTTGGTTTCCCCAGTGAGAAGTATGTGTCATTTCAAGTACCTGAGACATTCCAGTGACAGNTCATTTCAAGTACCTGAGACATTCCAGTGACAGGAAATGAACATGTAAAATTTATACATCGTTTTTAATGAGTTTGGTGGTAGCGTAAGTTCAGTTCTCCATTAGAAGAGTGGAGGATTCTTTTCAAACCAGAAAATAGATCTCTAAATCCCAGTATTTTTATCTGTTAGAAATGATGTACCTACACACAATTGGGTGATGCTTTCAATTG
>VWYK01104330.1:0-16666 GCA_013399775.1 Semnornis frantzii
TCATTTAAGCATGTTTGCTATGCTGAAGAATCTACTAAATGGGTTTGTGGGGAAAAAAAAGCAACCCTTTGGATTCAGGTCCCATGGTGTTGCGAAGTGCTGTGCACCAAGCACAAAGTACAACATTTGTGCTGTGTCATCAGCTTCCTCTGTTGCTGGGTGTTATTGCTTTTCCATGGCTGGATGCTTCTATCTTTTAAAGCAGAACAATCAGGAGTAAAGAATGTCAAATGAGAAGTGAACTATGAAGGACAAATATTTCCATTTCTGCACAAACAGCCTGTCCTTGTTAGCCTTGGATGATGGTCTGTGTGCTAAAGAAAGAAAAAAACTCCACCATTATCCAAGTACCTGGATGAGCAAAACAGCAATTACATGTTTATTTATGAAACATAAAGGCAATTCCTGGCCTGTAAGCTTAGAAAGGATCATTGTCTTACCTAATTTGCTCTCCTCTCTAGGAACCCCATTGTTTCCACCCTGTTTCCTGTTTGAGGTTGTGTCAGGTTTCAATTTCCTATCACGGCTGGTTCAGCCATGCAAATGAATTCCTACAGTTCAGCGTGACATGTCAATTAATACACATTACACTGCTGGGTCAGAAGAACATAAAGATCTGTATTTGTGCCAGGTGTAAGCCTGAGTGCAGATTTTGTGTGATCAGCTTTCTGCAGGTGACCTGTCCTGGAG
The DNA here is from genome assembly GCA_013399775.1 of Semnornis frantzii. Lineage (NCBI taxonomy): Eukaryota > Metazoa > Chordata > Aves > Piciformes > Ramphastidae > Semnornis > Semnornis frantzii. The sequence goes on from VWYK01104330.1 coordinate 691, forward strand.
AGACTGAAGATTTTTTTCAGAGATTGCAGGTTGGTCACATCTGATCACCAAGAAAATTAAAAGTCTTTGACTCCATGCTTTGGAGTGACTGATGACAGTTCAGTACAGGAGATAAAAAGATGTGTCTGTAGCTCTGGCTAATTAAGAATTTGCTGTTGCATCTCATGCACCAAGTGCCAGTGATGGCTAACACAATATGTGGTTAGTTTATGACATTGATTTTCCTTGTCATGTATGAATAGCCAGAAATAAGCTTTTAAAAGGCCCCAGAAGCAATGATTCTGACAATAATTAAATAATACTGAAACTGGAAGCCGGTAGCTTTGTTGCAATGTTTTTGCTGGACTGAGTTTGGTCATTCATGGTTTGTAAACGTGAGCACTGCTGACTCTGAGAATCCTTCATAAAGATACCTGTGGCCTTTACCCTTATCACTGAAAGAATAATAGAGATACATTTGAAACAAATGGACTAAAGCATGGTTTTACCTGGCTCCCAGACACAGGATCATGCTTCCAAATGCTGTGCTAGGACTCACTTTTGAATGAGGCTATTGTCTGGAAACAGAACAAACTAATTTCTATTTTCTACATTTATTAGCTGATTGCACGAAACTGGTTCTCATGTTTTAATTCACTCTGCACTAACAGGGTGTTCGTATTTCCGACCCTGGGGCCACATCCTGCCTCATTGCTTTCACCTCTTCAAAAAAATGTATGAGTAAAACCTACTCCTCTGAAAATGCTGGTGGTAGAGAAGTCATGCTCCCGCCTGTGTAAGCCTGCGTGGTTTTGTGTGTTGAGTTGCTTTCTAGCTGGGGAAGAGTGTGCCATTTTCACTGCCATCAGCCCAGTGTACTGGCAGAACTGGAGCCTTTTCTATCTTCTGCATCATCTGAAAGAATTGATCATTAATTTCTAATTGCAGGACACACGGTGTAATCCCACCGCTGTCAGACTGTGCTCTTGCTTAGCCATGTGTAACCTCCAGGAGACACTTTATTACTGTTGATGGATGAGCCTGGTAGAGCTCATCTTGACTTTCAGATCCTAAGCTACATTTACAGCCCTGGAAGATGAGAATCTGGAGGAGAAATATTTTGCTAGTAAACAGAGCAAATGAACATACAATAAACCTCTGAGACACAGTAATCCCAGGAACCCATGACACTATTAATAATGGCTCCTTTTCAAAGTGAAACCACACTTCATGCCCCAAAACCTCCAGAATTATGTTTGGGTAAGCTGTAGACATCACATTCCTTGGAGGGCAATAGCTTGTATCTTCCATTTCTCTGATGCAGCTTATTTTTTTCCCTTTATCAGGGCTGGATATGGTTCCCTTAAGAACCTTCATTTAAGTAGATTCAATCTTTTTGTGCTTTAGACTTATTGATCTTCTGGGTAGAATGGGTATTCTAGTTAGTAAAAAATTTTAAGGTTTTGCAGCTAGTTTTTATTCTCAGGAAGGATAAAAGGAGGAATTTTGACCTGTTGATAAGAGAGGGTGTGAGTATCCTCATGTGTAAATGTACATATTCCACTTCCTACCCATACAAACTTTATATATATGTCACTTACTGGCTGGAACAAAAAACTCAGTACCCAAGGGAGTTCCACACTTGAGCCTGCGTGAAGATCTGGACCACCAGGATGTCCCTTGTTCGAGCTGAGCTCATTGTCTCTCTTACTGTCCCCCAGTCCTCATCTTCACAACTTGAGGCTATTTCCTGAAACAACCATCTCTCAGTGGCGGTTTATGTGTCTGTAGGTGATATTCTATGCTCATGGACAGATCATGCTTGGATAGGGTCACGTGTGGGTTTCCACCACAAGTTGCTAAATCAAACCAAGAAACTGCAACGGCACCTCAAAAGTACTTATATGCCCTCTGCCTCCTTAAAAACTTAATTTGGATGTTGGTTTTTTAAAAAAAATGACATCTGAATACTTCAGTGTTCACTAATGGCTGTGATTAAAGCTAACAGTACTTCAAAATTCATTAGGAGAAAGCTTTCAGATCTCCTCCCCAAGAAGGTCCTACACCCTACACATCCTGAAACCAGTTAGAAGATTTGCAGTCATCACATTTGAATGGAACTGTTGTCTGGAAACAGAACATACCAATTTCTGGTTTCTACATTTATTAGTCAATTGTCTGAAACTGGTTTTCATGTTTTAATTCACTCTGCATTAATAGGGTGTTCCTTTTTCTGACCATCAGGCCCCATGCTGCCTTACTGCTTTTACCTCTTCAAATAAAGAAGTATGAATAAAGCCTACTTCTCTGAAAATGACAGAGAAGAGATTTCTGGTTTTTGTTTTTTCATGGATGGAGCTGCCCAAGTCCTCATGGATAGTGACCTGATGTAGCATACGTGTACTTGAGTTTCTGACTTTAATGGGCACTGCAGAGTTTTGAGTTGAGTCTATGACACCCAAGGGAAGTGTTCTAACCACGCTGGGGAGCTCCCTATCTGCAATAAGTCTTCTCACATTCAGTCTGAGCTTAGGAACCAAATCCTAGCTCAATTAGCATGGTTTAGGTTAGAATCGTAAAATTGTTGAGGTTGGAGGAGACCTTTGAGATTATCAAGTCCTACCACTTGCATAGAGCTCAAAATTCCACCACTACTGCTAAACTAAATTGGTTGAGAAAGGACATGATATGCCTCCTCTCTATCCAGACAGGGCTGCACCCAGGGGCCACTTTGTCCTTCCCTGGGAGGAGACACATTGGTGCCAAGCAACTAATCTCCATGTTTGGTACTTTAAATGTCCATATCTCATCTGAGGGAGTGGAGTGGGATCTACTGTCGCTGCTCAACCACCTGCCCAGAGTTTATAGGTGGGACACTGGGCCACAGCTGCAGTTTTTAGTGCTTTGATAAGTGGCATTTCTGAAAATTGGCCTCCCTGCTTTACAAGTGTTGTTGAACACAATATGAGTTGTATTGTAGCTGGAACTGTAATAGACTCATAAGGAATTTATTGTTTATTTTAATTTTTTACCCAGACTTGGGGGTTAAGAGGATATTACATTATGCCATTATTACAGCTTCAATATTATTAATTTTCTGTAACTAGGATTGTTTATTATGCATGCATCGAAGCACAAATGTGGAACAAATTAATCCAATATCAAATTAATGCTGCGATCAGGTTCCCCCCCCCACTTCCCTCTTTAGTTGCCATAACAATCCGTGATCTTGAAGCAACAATAAAATTAGAATTGCATTAAAGGTGTTTACATCATGTACACTCTGTATCCCATTATTATTTTTCACTGTAATAAAAGCATTGAGTGTTTGCTTTGGAAGAGAACACCATTACAGCTCTTGCCTTACCCTATCTCGGGTTGCTTTTTGCAGCCGAAAGTTGTTTGTTTAGAGAAAAGGGAAGGGCTGAAACTTTGGAGGAGAGCTGATTTTGTTTGTGTGTTTTAAGATAATGTTTGGCTTTTACTTGTAGGATGCAGTTTTGAGCGTGCTACTTTTCAATTTCAGAACTTCAAAGCAATGTATCCCCGCTTCTAGATGTGTGGCAAATCTCCACCCCCTACTGTTGTGGAAAGTACATCTCCTAACTCTTCTCTTTACTGGCAAAGCCCAAAATAATGCAACATGTGTGCACTGAAGAGATATCATCGACGCACATGTGCGTGGGCCCATAAGTATGCGCGTACAAATGTATGTATGTGGTGTAATCAACTCCCCCTCCCTGTGACTGCACAAGCTTCTGCCCCTGGGGACGAGATGAAAGGAAAAAAAGAACATGACAGATGTTAGTCATATTGCCTAGTGCATGACTTGAAAGTGCTCTGGTAGTTCAGCAATGAGCGTTACGGAGAGACATTTATGGAACAAAGGGGATGTTATCGCAGAATCTTGACTGTGCTGGGCATCGCCCAGCCCCTTTACTGCTGCTCTTATCCAGTCTGCTGCATTATTCCTCGCTGTGACATCTTTCTGTGTAGCCTTTGTGGATTATCCTTGTGATAAAGTTTCCTTCAGAAAAATGGGAGGTTTTCACTTTTAAATACATAATGTGGTCACCTTATGCTGAGGCTGGACTTGAATAGAAATGCCATGAGAAGACTTCCCCTCTGCATCCGCTAAGCCTGCTGTTCTCAGATACAAACCATTTTTTTCCCCTTTCTTTTTGTTTTTTTTTTCTTTTTCTTTTTTAGAACCATAGAATGGTAAGGTTGGAAGGGACCTTAAAGATCATCTAGTTCCAACTCCCTGCCAGAGGCAGGGACACCTCCCACTAGGGAGGTGCTGTTAGGTAGTAGCTGCGTAGGAATCACCTAAATAAAATATCATGGCACCACAGGAGAAAGGCACCCTGCGAGGTCCTGGTCCAATCCACTGCTTAGAGCTGGGCCAGCTTCAGTGGCAGTTCTGATTGCTCAAGGCCATGCCCAGTTTCCAATGGGGAAATACATTCCAATCTGAATGACTCCAAGGGTGGGGATCCCACCTCCTCTTAGTGCCTCTGTTCCACTGTTTAACTCCTTTCACAGTGAACTTTACCTTCCTTATATCTACTTGGAATTGCTCTTCCAGCAAAGTTTTGTGGTCATCCTGTCCATGCTGGTTTTTGTACTTTTGTTAGAATCATAGAGTGGTAAGGTTGGAAGGGACCTCAAAGATCATCTAGTTCCAACCCCCTGCCATAGGCAGGGACACCTCCCACTAGTACAGAGCACTCAAGGCCTCCTCCAACTTGGCCTTGAACCCCCCCAGGGAGGGAACAGCCACAACCTCCCTGGGCAACCGGTGCCAGTGTCTCACCACCCTGACTGCAAACAACTTCCTCCTAACATCCAGTCCAAATCTCCCCTCTGCCACTTTAAACCCATTGCCCCTTGTCCTGTCATTACAAGACCTTGTCAATAGTCCCTCCCCAGCCTTCCTGTAGACCCCCTTCGGATACTGGAAGGCTACTCTAAGGTCACCTTGAAGCCTCCTTTTCTCCAGGCTGAAGAGCCCCAACTGTCTCAGCCTGTCCTTATAGCAGAGCTGCTGTGAGATGCAGTCTCACAAGTACCAACTAAAAGCAAATAGTCAGCTAGGTTTCTTTGAGAAGGGTTTTGGGCATTGCTTCCATGATAAATCAGTTTAGGCTCTGGAAATAGGGCCATATCACTCTGATATATATCTACCAGGTTTTCTATCATCAGATATGTCTTCCTCCCTTTGTCTGGGGCATAGAACTCGCCCTCAGCATCACACTGTAAATATACAAACTTGTGAAATATGAAGGTATGGAAGTATGGGAAAGGTCTAATGTTTGAGGATCATGAGGCATCAGACAAGGAAACCTAAGTCAGTGTTCCTGCTGGCCCATCTGCTTTACAGGCTGCTATCCCCAGTTAGTTTGGATGTAAGGCAGACTGCTTCAACTGCCTTTGGTGAGGAAAATGTAAACAAGAGGGCTTGACTGTGGCAGTGATGCAGCAGTATGACCAAGAGAGCTACTTTTAAGATGCTAATGCAGCCAACAAAATATCTTTGCAGATGTTGTCCTCAATCACGTCTTGTGATTGATATTGGTGACAAGAAAGAGCCATAGGTTCACAGAATGGTTTAAGTTGGAAGGGACTTTAAAGATCATCTAGCTCAAATCCCCCTGCCATGGGCAGAGACACTGTCCAGCAGACTGTTTTGCTCAAGACCTCATCCAACTTGGCCTTGAACACCTCCAAAGAGAGGATATCCACAACCTCCCCAGGGAATCTGTTCCAGTGTCTCACCACCCTCACTGTAAAGAATTTCTTTCTAATATCTACCTGCCTCAAGCTTCAGTCCATTCCTTCTTGTCACTATAAGCCCTTGTAAAAGTTTCTTCTCCTCTTTCTTGTAGGCCCTCTGCAGGTACTGGAAGGCCACTAGAAGGTCTCCCCAGAGCCTTCTTTTCTTCAGTCTGAACAGCCCCAATTCTTGCAGCCTGTCCATAATGGGGGATCTCCATCCCTCTGATCATCTTTGTGGCCCTCCTCTGGACCTGCTCCAGAAGTTACATGTCACTCTTATGCTGGGGGCACCAGAACTGGATGAAGTACCTGTGACCAGCAGGATGAGGAAGGTGATTTTCTTCCTCTACTCCACTCTCATGAGATCAAACCAGGAGTGTAAATCCTACAAGATCCTGTGAGATCCTACAGGGTCTAGGATAAGAAGGCAGGAGAGGAGAGTATATCTTGTGCTGCTCCTGGTTTGTAACAACGTGATGGATGTAGTCATGCTGTGTAGCAGGGTGGGGAAGCCCTCATGTTAGTTCCAACATTGCACAGTGCAGCCATGTCAGTATAATTCTCTGCTCAAGAAAAATCTCATCAGGTTTGCTTTGGAGAGTGGCCCTGGAGCGTATCTAGAGAAAAGGACAGCAAGGTTGGTGAAGGGTCTGGAGCTCATGGCCTACAAGGAGCATCTCAGGGAGCTGGATTTGTTCACTCTGAAGGAGAGGAGGCTGAGGGGAGACCTAATTGCCCTCTACAACTGCCTGAAGGGAGGTTGGAGTGAGGAGGGGGCAGCCTCTGCTCCTTAGTTTCAAGCGACAGAACCCGAGGAAATGGTTACAAGCTGTGCCAGCAGAGGTTCAGGCTGGATGCTAAGAAACATTTCCTCACTGAAAGGGTTCTCAAACACTGGAATGGTCTGCCCAGGGCAGGTGGTGGAGTCACCATCCCTGGAGGTGTTCAAGCAGTGTGTGGACTGGGTGGTTAGGAATGTGACGGTTTGGGAGTTCCCCGCCCCCCCACACTTTGAAATGACCCAGACTAGATCTCAGCCGGACTGGAAGTTAAGAGATGAAGCTATATTTACAGCTCAGCACAATATACAAGCAAATATATACAGTATATACAGGAATATTTACAGAAATATACAAGTTTAAGGTAATACAGACACANTGTTTTCCTTCACAGCCTATAGTACATTTTTTCTCTATTAAAAAATATTCCAATTAACTCAAACCAGCACAAGGAACATGGTTTAGCAGTGATCCTTCAGTGCCAGGCCGAGGGTTGGACTGGTGGATCTTTGAGGTCTCTTCCAACCAGATGTATTCTGTGATTCCTTGCAGATATAGTATCTTCACAACCTGAAATTTCATCCTTTCATGATGGCTTCTACTCCCTGGGGGTAGTGTCATAGAATCATAGAATGGTAAGGTTGGAAGGTACCTCGAGGATCATCTAGTTCCAACCCCCTGCCATAGGCAGGAACACCTCCCACTAGTACAGGTCATGGGTCACCCTGCCATCTCCCAGTGTATGGCAAAGCCATGCATGACTATCACATACCTAAGCTTTTACATTTTAAAGTAAGTGCTTCACACCAAGAGCATTTGCTGTTTTGAAAAACCCATCAAAATCCTGAGAACTTGATTACCTTGTTCTTCTGATGACTCTAATGACAAGGCTTACTGCCACACTTTCACATACTTGCTGCTGTACTGGTGCTTTCCTTTGGGTGACTTAGTGCTACACAGAGCAGCTCTGAGGGTACTCCAGTGATTTATGACATGCCTTCCAGTCGAGGGCATGTATTTATCATGTTACCACAAACAAATGATTAATAGTTGCCATAGTGATAATGAGAGCTTGAAGTCTGTGAGCACTACAGAGTCAAATGCAAACCTTGGCACATCTTTGCTGCAAAGCAATTGTGGTGAGGTCTTAAAAATAGAGGCTCGTGAGCCGGCGTCGCTTCGTAACACTTTAACACCCTATGGAGAAAATATTTTAAAATAATCATATGCTTATCTGGAAACGTGGGAAAAATAGATGGGAAAGACTCACTTCATGTTTTTCACTGTAAGAAGACATTTAAATATTTTCACAGAGAAAAAGATTGGGTGATGTGTCCTAAGTCTCAAATTGTTCCTCAAATAATGGCATAGTGTAGGAAAAGCTTCGACTTCGTCATCCTCCAATGATGTTGGTTTGCCCCAGCATTTAGCTTGGAAATTAAGACTCAGCCAATGTGTAAATAAAATGTTTGGGGTCAGTGTGGCCTGATGCCTCTTGAAATAATTTATAAACGAGACTTTCTTAATCCACAGGGGAAAACAGGGAGGAGACGTGGTGACTTTTAGCTACTCCAAGAACTAATTAAAAGAAAGAGAAGGAATCTGAAACCACTGAGACATGCAGAAGCTTGGTTTTGCTTACTGGTACACTGAGAAATTTCAGCTGGGGCTTTGGAAGATGAGTCAACTGATTTATCCAAGAGGTCAGACAGTGAGAAAGACAGGAGGTATTGTGCCAGAATAAAGAACATGCACGATGTTGTTTGGCATCAATGTACAGCTAATATCCTCTTGAAAGGAACATAAAGTAATGAGAAACCTTCCTCTTGTGTCTCTTCTACCTCTTCCTCCTTGGGGTTTTTCCTGTGAACAGCTCTGAAGCATCAGGATTCTGTACTGTAAAAGCAGTGTAAAATTATTCTTCTTGAGACTCTGAATCTCTTTCAGATCTTTGGAGCTCTGAAGGTGTGAAGATGCAGCCTCTGCCTGAGGATACCAGGCAGTCCTCATCTCAACTGCAGTAAATTAAAGAGAAGAATATGCATGGCCAGAGGTCCCATGCCATGTGGTAGTTGAGGGAAGGCAAAGGTAAATTCTTTTGGCGTTGCCAGCAAGTTACAAAGCATTTATTGTTAACTGATACTGCTCTGCAAGATGGTGTAGATTGAAGGTTCAGTGCTAACAAGTATCTTCCATCAACATTGTGAATCCTATCACCAGATGCTGCCACATATATGCTTCTACTTGGCCAAACACTTGATGGTTGCACCAACATTGGCACATAGCTCAGTTGCTATGAACTCATAAGACTCATGTACAGGAGCCACCATCCACAGGCTATACGTGCTACAGACATATCAAGTGTGTTGACTTTACTGCACAGAATGATTTTGTGTTCTGCTCGTCTAATTAGGTCAAGAGGAACATGATGCTCCAGCAGCTTCGAGGGCTTGGAGTAACTAATTCATCCCCAGAGTGGTAATTGCTCCAGAGACAGCATTGTGTTACATAGATGTAGTTTAATTGTTGAACACAACTAATGAACCTATCGAAAGGCAGCAAAATTTTAGCCATTTCAGTGAACTGCTGACTTGCAATGCTCTCAGACAGGTTGGAATGGATGTTTGTAGTACTAAAATGTCACAGTGTTCTATGAGACAAAATTGGCCACTGACAATGGGCTTCACCCAAGACAACATTTGGCCACTTGCAATTCCTTGGGTTGCTTGCAGCACACAGCCTAGCCTGGCTGAAGGTACTACTTTGTCTGCAACCAAGATGGGTGTGATGGTTTGGGAGTTCCCTGTGTACCGCCGCCCCCCCCCCCTTTATAAAATCCCCCAGACTAGACTCAGCCAGCTGGAAGTTAAGGACTGAAGCTCTATTTACAGCTCAGCACAATATACAAGCAGATTTTTACACAATAGACAGGAATAGTTACAGAAATAGACAAGTTAAAGGTAATACAGAAACACAACTCCCCTCCAATAAATCAGAGACCCCAGGAGGGGCTCCCAACCACCCTTCCACCTTCTCCCCACCCCTCTACCTTACCCTGGGGTCTGACTTTTACACACAGGATGAGTTTGGAGGATTGGCCAGGGAGGTTAGAAGAAAAGTGGTTAGTGAGGTTACTCGGCAGAGAGGAGAAGGCCAGAAGCTAGACAACCCAAGAGTGTCTGCAAGCCCGAGTGACTGTGTTATCTGTGTTTTGAGTTCTTGTTCTTATCCATCTCAGCAAGCCTATGAGTGAAGTAGACATCACCATTGTTTCCTTTTCTCAGCCTGTAATATAATTTTCTCCATTAAAATATTCCAGTTAGCCTCAAACCAGCACAATGGGCTTTGTGACTTGGCAAAATAATTCTCAGACTTCACATAAGCAACTAATTTGAGTGCTATTTCTGAACAATAAGACTTTCCAAAAGAGGCAAAAGGATCACTTCAGTGAGAAGGTTGTTGTAGAAGTTTTTAATTCAATTAGCACAACTTGATTTATTGCTAGGTGAGCCCTCAAACAGCCTGTAATTACAGACCCACAACTGCCAAGCAGGAAGATTATGAAGGTTAAATATATCAAGTCTTTGCATGAGAAAGGAAGTGATCAATGGAAAAAAAAAAGGAGAAGTAGAGTTAACGAGAAATAAAAGGATTTGAGAGCGTGGTAGATAGGTTTGCGCTGGGGTATTCTGTAATGAAAGGAGACAGCACAGCAAATGAAAGCAGAAAGCCCTGATATTGCTCAGAGTACTATTAGAAATCTCAGATGTAGTCTTCACAAATAACTCTCATTTTAAGGGCTAGTGTGCTTTCTTCTCACTCCCAAATTCACCTGCTGTGTTAATGCAGTGTCTTCTCACATTCATTGTTGAGAATTAATTACTTGAGTAATAAGGATGTATAAAAAAATATCTTCAAACAGGTTGTAAAAAGAGTTGTTTGCACTGCAGGGAAGTTGCCCGCTGCATTTTAAGCTTGCAGCATGAATAAATCTCTTTGTGTTCTTGTTTCAGGGCTTCCTCACACAGTGTGCCCCACCATTGTGCCTAGAAGGGAGAGACAAATCCAGCCTTTTTGGCTAGCTAACCTTGTCCCAGAAGGATTGCTCTTAAAGACCATTTTCTGCTCATTGCAGTCTTGAATCTCATGGGAGGAGAACCTTTCCATGCTGCCCCAGAGGCGGGCTTGCCCCCTATTACATTTCACTTTAAGGAAATATTTTCCTGATCTTCAGCCTTTATGTCTCACTTGCTTAATTCCTTCCCACTGCACCTAGTTAGATTCCCTTGTACAATTGTAAATAATTAATCACCTCCTTCATTCATTTCAAACACTTGTTGAATACAGAGCAGAGAACAAGAATCACTCATAGGAAGAAAAGCAATGGGAACTGGATGAGAGAAGAGCAGCTGAGAGACAAGGAATGGGGAAAGAATGATGCTCCAAGCATAAAATCTAAGCTGCTGGTAAGAGTAAAAAGGACATGGGAGTGCTGCAGTGCCCTGTGGCTGATTCACGCTGCTTACTTTTGCATATTAATTTGGGAAGGCAAAACACAGTTCCTCATGGGGTCTTGAAGTGTTCTGCTCAGAAGAAGGTATCCTTTGATGTCTGTCAGTCCAAAAAAGGAAAAGATATACAGGCGGTTCCCCAGGCATGTCTAGGTAACCAAACATAAGATGCAAGTGGTGGTAAGTGCACAATGCACATAAGCCCTGCAGCCTTTTTACTGCCCTAACAGCCTTCAGCAGGTGAAAGCTACTCAGAGGAAGGTAGTTCTGCTTATATGCAAAAGCAGGACTCAACTTCTAACACTGATAGTAATGCTCCTCACAAGCTGGCTTTCCCAAGGACATGGGTGGAGGGTTGCGGTGTGTGGTTTTCTAGTAGTAGTAATTTTTTTTTTTTTGGTGCATTTTGTTTCTATAGACCTTGAAAGCTGAAGATGACAAAGCCCAGGAGTGTATTCCTAGAGTGCAAGGGCCTCTCACCAGCAGAAGGCATGCCCTAGTGCTCTGTGTCCAGCTGCCAAGAGCTGAGAAACCACCTCAGATACTAAATTTAGGTCTGTGTACCAGGATGTCTTCTTCACACTTCTCCAGCAGAACAATAGCCAGTTTCTTCAGGTACATAATAGGTCGAGCTGAGGTGTGATCTAGATCTGGTGGTATCTCTCTAGCTTTCTCAATAGGTGTGCAGAGGTGTCCAAACAACCAAGAGCTTCAGATAACCATGCCCAAGGGCTTGCCACACAAAAGCTGTTATATGCCTAAGTAGACAATTTAGCTCTAGTCTCCTGGGTTGAACTCCACTGCCATGGGGAGTGCAGGTGGGAAACATTTCTGTACATTGCCAAGGAAGGGAGTGCAATCAGCAAGCAGGAAGATGGAAGGCTGTTAATTGAAAACAGTAAGGCTAAATGAGCTGAAGAAAATGAGGCTGGAGAAGAAGGGAGCACGGCGATCACCTCATGTCAAGCTTGTTTGCCTCTCCACGCAAAGCTACACTCCAGCTGGTTGGTTTTGTTTCCATGAGTTGTGCAGTTTTTATTTATTGATGCCTGGGAACATGACCTCTCATCCAGGAGCTCTCTTCCACCAAGAGTAAATTTATGGCTGGCATCTGCTCCTGCACCAGACAGAGGGAGGTGATTTATGGCTAAGAAATTGCATTCTGATCCAGTGAGAAGCTGTTTTGCCAAGATGTTGGAGATCGCTATAAACAGCCAGGCTGTGGTATGAGTACAGTTTCAGCAGATGTGGAAATGCTTACACCTTCCTATCCACTCCACAGCCCCATTGCTGCTGTTCAGAAGCTGGATGCAACTATAACTGTTTTGTAACACTAAAAGGCACATGGGCCTAGATGGGACAGTGCAGGGTTTTCTTTTTATTGAGAAATATATTTCGGCACAAATGAGAGCTATCTAGTAAACAGGCATGCCCAGATGAAGATGGGAGGGCTTGGAAGAGGACAGGGAAGAGGGGCATCTCACTTGGGAACGTGTGGTAGGACCTGAATATGCAAAGCCCATGAAGATGGCCATGGGATCCACTGGCTTGGCAGACAGTGTTTGCAGAAAAAACCCCAAAACCCAAACCTCGAAATAATTGTAAGCAGAATTGCTTAGACACCCTGACTTGCTGGGCTTGTTTCTCCTCCATCTGTGTAGGACCATGGCTAGAGATGGGAAGCTGGGATGTGGGAAAAGGAAGAGGAAGAGCCCTTCATGACTTCTTCCTCTCATTGCACATATGTCTGTCAAGGTCTTCCTGTCTTTCTAGTCAGAATGTTCTCGATATTTAACTGCTGTTATGATTTTCTCTTCCCCTACCCACAAGATTCTGGGAAACCTGAGTTCTACTGAGAGTGTGGGGACAAAGGTGAGCTGCAAAAATAGCTGGCGTGAAGACAGGCAAGCAGGAGGCCCTAGTGCTCATGCCTAAGGAAAGGAAGACTGTTGTTGGCTGCTGGTAGGAGACTAATACCCACTTAACAAGGTAAAGGACAGGTGGGTGAATTTCTGTTACCTTGAAGTACAAGTATCTTGGCCATCCTGGAAGTGCTGCAACTTTGGCTTTGGCACTACTGTGGACATAGATCATCCACTAGGAGCTGTTTCAACCAGTGAAAATATTGCCCAAGGGTGCGCTTCATACCATGATGCTGAGCCAAAATCCCAGTCCTGCCTTCCCAGGGTGTACTCTGAGAGTATTGTGATCTAGTTACAGTTAGTACTTACAGTTAGTTACTTACTAACTAGTTACAATTAGCTACTTACTAGAGAACAACCTCTGTTTCCTTTGTTAGCACCTTCTGCATTTTCTTTGTTTTTCAATTTATTCTCATTTCATCACAAAAGTAAGGAGAGTGGTATGTGCTATCAATGTCCTCAGACTGGACTTCCATTAGGTTCAACCACCTGCAGAAGCACATGTACAACCCAAGGCAAGTGTAAGTGCAACACCCATATTGCACACTGCTTCATGTGCCATCCTGTCAAGTTTTCAGGTGATACCAAACAGATCAGAGTGACTGAGAGCAGGGCTGTCATTCAGAGTGGCTTTGACAGGCTGGAGGAAAGAGGGAGCAGGAACTTTGTGAAATGCAAGAACAAATGCAGAGACCTGCACCCAGGAAGGAGGAGGTGCTTGCAGTGATAAAGGGGATGGACAGACTTGGGAGAGGCTCTGCTGAGGAGGACTTGGTGGGAGGTGACCACAGGCCAGCAGTGTGCCCTAGCAGCAAAGCATCCTAGGTTATGTGAAGAGCAGCAGAGCCAGGACAATGAGGGAAATTATTGTTGCCCTGCCCAAAGACCACATCAAGATACTGCATCCAGGTTTTGGTTCCTCCAGTACAGAAATGTAATGGACAAACTGGAGAGAGTTCAGTGGCAGACCACCAGCATGACTGGCTGGGCTGGAGTACTCATCAGCAGATGCTGAGAGCTGGGCTTTTTCATCATGGAGCAGAGACAACTTTGGGAGTCACCTAAGAGCAGCACCCTCCTCTAATATCTGTGAAGAACTTAGCAAGAAGTTTTAGCAGAGTTTTTTGCAGTGGCATATGGCAGGGGGCAGGAGTGAAGTGGCATAAGTTACAAGAGAGGTTCAGGCTGAATAAAAGGAAAAACACCTTCCTCATAAGGACAGCCAAGTAGTGCAACAGATTGCTCAGAGAACTTGAGAAGGTTCCTGTTTCATGTTTTATTGTTCTTTCGAGCAGGGAGCTCAGTGGTCTGCTTCTAGCAAGGTGGGCATTGGTCTGTTCCCCCAGGTAGCAAGTGACAGGATGAGAGGAAATGACCTCAAATTGTGTCTGGGAAGGTTTACAAAAAAATGCTTCACTGAAAGAGCTGTCAAGCCCTGGAACAGGCTGCCCAGCAAAGTGGTTGCATCATTATCCCTGATGGTATTTAAAATGTGCATAGATTCCATGTTTAGGGACACTGCTTAGCATGAGATGTGGTAGTGCAAGGTGTAGGACTCAAATTATCTTGAAGGTCTTTTCCAGTCTAAAGAATTCTATGATCCCTCTGTGGTCTGTGGTAGGGATGCTCCAGTGTATGGCACGATCACACCAGGATCAGGACCCAAGGGTAGTGTGGCAAAAATTTTGATGCTTCAGCCACATCCATGAGAAAGGTAAGTGATTGTTTATGGGGATCCTCAGCACCAAAAGCTGAACACAGTGTCAGAGGTGCTCTATAAATCGTGTAAGTACAACTCCTTGTGGGGTCTGGGCCTTCCGTCATAGGGTGGTCTGCATATACCTGCCCCCTATAAAGGCAGCTCTGCTGCAGTCAGGGTTTTTTTTTTTTTTACACAATTCCCACTTAGAGCCTGTGGAATATCACCAGGGGCTCATTTGTTAACAAAAGAATTCACTGAATTTCACTTTCAGCCTTCTACAAATTAGACCTCTAGAGCTCAATTTTAAAAAAATAAATGCAGGCATCAATGCCATTTGAGTTGGCCTGGAGCACCCAGCATGGGCCAGGAAAGTGAATAAAGGCTTTAAAGTGAGATGCAGCTCCAAGACTCATTCTTTTAAGCTTAGGGATCCTTAGCTAGGTATCTGGAGACACCAGACTCACAGGCTTATGCTGTTTAGAGCCTTCAAAATAGCCTAAGATATCTGCCATGAAGGTCACAAATGTCCTATTCATTCTGCATCATGTCTGTTGAGTGCTTCATGGATGTTTTACTGATTCTAGGACATCTCAAACATCACTAGATGCTGATGGCTGGAAAACAAATTGAGCCCTATTTGCCTCTTGCAAGGCAAGCAGATTAACTCTGCTGACCAGTTGCCCAACATCAGAGCTAAGACTGTTGGTGCACCTGGGTCTCTGAGTTATCTAAGTGTCCTGGTAGGGCATAAATCCTGCCAGGCCGGTTTAACCCTTGCTCTCATCCTCCTGCTGCGGGTCTGGGAGTTGTAATGGATTGAGCAAAACAAAGCCTTGGGGCTAGGAGCTCAGCACCACGAGTCAGGTGTCTGGTGCAGCCCCTCAATGTGCCTGCATGGTCACACGAGGCACAAAGCTCTGAATTCATTGGTCAGAACAATGGTGCTAATGCCTATTGGCCAGTTTGATTTTCCAAATGGCTTATTTAATGGGGGGTGATTACAAGGCTTTCCTGACTGCCTTTCCTACAGAGATCACTTTTTCCTGCATTGCCTCTTCTACACTGCACTGCCTTTCTGCAGTACTCCATTAGCAGCTCATTAACTGGGAATCGTTGTGGCCATGTGTTTGCAGCTTGCACTGGTGGCTTTGCAGCAACTCAGCTCTCCTGTCTTCCCCTCTATCTGGAATATTTTGTATTTCATTTGTATTTCACCATGGGATCATTATAGAATCATAGAATGGTAAGGTTGGAAGGGACCTCAAGGATCATCTAGTTCCAAGCCCCTGCCATAGGCAGGGACAC
>VWYK01104331.1:20567-31556 GCA_013399775.1 Semnornis frantzii
TCCTTGGTCGTTACCTCCTCTCTGATGAGTGTCAGCACCGCTGCCTTCTCAGCCTCACTGAGGCAGATGCTGTCCAGGGGACTCTCACTCCTGCTGGTGATGCCCACTGGGGATTTGTCTGTGGAACACAGCCCTGGATTGCCCTGGGAGGAAATCACAGAATGGTTTAGGGACCTCATCCAGTTCCAACCCTCCCACCACAGGCAGGGACACCTCCCTCTAGAACAGGTCCAGCTGAGATGCTGCTTGGGTTTTCTTTTCACCCTTCTCCCCCTGTTTGGGGTCTTCTCCCCATTTTATCAGCTTCTGTTCAGGCACAGAACCTCCCTACCCACACACACCGACAGCTCAGAGAACAGACAAGGATTTTTGTGCCCTTTCTGCTCAGTCCCTTGCTAGGAGCTGGCACTGTGCCCTAGGACACCTCCTGGGACTTGGCATCCCAAAGGAGAGACCCAGGAAGGGTCCATTTGCAAAGGAGCAGAGCAGCTCCGAGCAGGGATCTGCCCACACCTGACATCCCTCCACTTGCCCTGTTGTTGCTTTAAAACCATCTCAGGGCTGGATGAGCTCTGGTGACTGTGAGGGTCTCTGGGGGTCTGGGCTGTCTCCATCACCTCCCAGCCTTGCTGGCAGCAGCTGCAGGGACATTCTCTGGGTGTTGCTGATCACCCCAAAAGCTCAAGGGAGCAGGGGGGGGAGCAGGTTTCCTCTCCCTGCAGAGCAGGGGTCCAGGCAAACCCACTCTGAGGTTGCCCCCACCCTGAGGGGCAGCTCTGCTCACCCCACAGTGTCCCAGCCCCTGGGGAGAGTTCCCCAAACAGAGATCACAGAATGGGAAGGTTGGAAGGGACCTCAAAGCTCAGCCAGTTCCAACCCCCTGCCATAGGCAGGGACACCTCCCACTAGCACAGGGCACTCAAGGCCTCATCCAGCCTGGCCTTGAACACCTCCAGGGCTCCCAGCAGCCTCCTGTTTCCACCATGGGTGCTCCTCTGGGGTCCAAGGTGATTGCACCCCCACTGCTTGCTGCCTTCTGCCCCTGCAGCCCAGCTCCTTTGCACCAGTGCTGCAGGGACCAGACTTGGCCTGGGGGAGGAAGAGCTCCAGCCCCATCCCTTCCTTTGGAGGGGAGGTCCTGCAGCCTGGAAGGCCTCCAGAGGAGCATTCTCCACAGGCAGGCTCCCAGCAGCTCCTTGCTTTCCTCATGCCCAGGTGGCAGCCCCATGCAGCCATCTCCTTGGGAACAGGCCATAAATAGAGAAGAGCTCTGGAGGAGGCAGGCTGCTCTCACCCTGGTTTGGAGACCACAGCTCTGAGGCTCTTCCCTCCCCTCCTCCTCCTCTCCTTGGCTGCTGCTCAGGCTCTCACAGCCCTGCTGCCCACAGCAGCAGGTGGCTGGTGCCACCCCTGGGTGCAGGCTTGGCTCACCCTGGGAAGGTTCAGCCCTGTGGGTTTGCCTCCCATGGCACCTCCCAAAAGCAGAGGAGCAGCTGAACACCTGCAGGACCCCAACCACTGCCCTTCCCATGGCATATTCCCCCCCTCGAGCTGTGTTTTGGGGGTGACCACAGTGCTCTGCCCACACTCTGCCAGGCCCCACACAAAAGGGTCACTTTGCCTGGTGTCCTTGTGGGGCTCAGCACAGTTAAACCTGGCTCAGGGAAGCTCATTTTGCTGATGTTGCTGATCTCACTGTCACCTGCTTGCCACCTCCAGCAGCTTTGGGCAGGGGTGGCTAAGCTGGCACAGGATCTGCCCTGCAGCAGAGGGACCTTGGGGCCACTCAGGGCACACTGAAGGGTGCCCTTGTGCAGATGTGCAACTGCTGGGGTGTCAGGGTCACTGCTGGCTGCACAGCCAGGGTTGGTTTGATTGATGCCTGCATCTCTGCTGCCAGCTGCAGCATTGGCACAGTAGCTGGCACAGGCACCACCCTGCACTCCTCCACGTGAGACACAGCCCCTGCCCTGCAGCTTGCCCTTCCCTGTCACCCCCCTGTCCTTTCACTGTCATTCAGACACTTCCAAATGCAGCTCTCTCTGCCCTCCTGCAGCTGCAGCCCTGGCTCCTCACCAGCCCTGCTGCAGCCCAGCATCTTCCCTGCCACCCAGGGGCAGCAGCACCCACCCAGGAGGCACCATGCCCAGCCAGGCTCCTCCTGGCCTGCTGGGAGGTCTCCACCATCTCCATCACAGCCTGTGTGAGATTTTCAACCATCTCAGCTCCCAAAAAGGCTCCTTTCAGAGGGCTCTTGGCATCAGCAGCATCTGCTGCAGCTTCCCCCCATCCCTCTGCCTGGTGGAGCAGGTGGCAGCTGCAGTGCAGGAGGATTCAGCCCTCCTGCAGCCCCCATGCCATGCTGAACTGCATGCCAGCATGGGCACAGTCACCTCAGTGCTGGCACAGCCACACTGAGCCTTCCTGCAGGTGAGAGAGAGGGCAGCAAGGGGCACTCACGGGGTAGATGCCAGGCCCATCCTTGTCCATCATCTGCTTGGAGATCTCCTTCTCAAAGCCTGAAGACAAAGAAATGCAACCTTTGAGCTGCCTGGGAGCCAGGCCCTGGTGGCACAGGCAGATTGCTGGGGTGCAGAGGGGCAGCCCTGAGTGTCCACATCCCCTGAACTTCCCCTCCCAAAAGGCTTCTTCACCCCCAGCTCCTGCCCCTGCAGGGAGGACACATCCTGCACCCTGCAGCTTCTCCCCCTGCATGCCTGGAGTTCAAACCCAACACTCCCCTCTGCTGGCAGTCCACCCCGTGCCCATGCCCCTGTGGCTGCCACCCGTGCCAGCCATCCCCGGGGACTGAGCAAGAGGAGGGGTGAAGATGCAGGGGAGATTCTGCACCTTGCTGACTGGCACAGGCAGGAGGCAGCCCCGGGGTGAAGTGCAGCCCCCTTGGGCCACTCTGAAGGGCTCAAACCTCAGCTGGTGCCATGTGAGCTCAGCACCCTCCAAGGGAGCAGCCACATGGGCCCTGCTACTCCAAAGACCCAAGGGACATTATCTGACCTGCATGGGACATCATTTATGACTCTCCTTCAAACGACTGCAGCTGTAATTGCCCATTCCTGTCTTAACTGGCAGAGGGCAGCCCCATGCCAGGGTCCAGCTAAGGAATCAAGGAGCCCACCTAAGGCTGCTGACAGATTTCAACCCATTTCATAGCATCATAGAATGGTTTAGGTTGGAAGGGAGCTCAAAGCCAGTGCCAACCCCCAGCCATAGGCAGGGACACCTCCCACCAGCACAGGTTGCTCAAGGCCTCATCCAGCCTGGGTCTGAACACCTCTCCAGGGAGGTTGTGGAGCACAGAAGCACAGAATGTGATCAAAGATCACCTCCCTGGGCAACCTGTGCCAGTCTCTCACCACCCTCACTCCTTCCTAACATCCAGTTCCAATCTCCCCTCTGCCACTTCAAACCCATTCCTCCTCCTCCTGCCATTCCAAGCCCTTCTCAATAGTCCCTCCCCAGCCTTCCTGCAGCCCCCTTCAGATCCTGCAAGGCCACTCCAAGCTCTCCTGGAAGCCTTCTCCTCTGCAGGCTGCAGAGCCCCAACTCTCTCAGCCTGTCCTCACAGCAGAGCTGCTGCAGCCCTCTCAGCATCTTCCTGGATGATCCTGATCATCCCTGGAGTCAGTGGAGCTGTTCCTCACCTGCCTCTGAGCTGTTCTTCACTGTTGGCACAGGAACATTTGAGCACTCGAAGTACTCCAGCTCATCCTCTGCCTCACCCTTCTTCTCCAGCCCAGCTGGTTTCTGCATGGAGGTGGTGGAGGCCAACTTCTCCTCATCAGTGGCATGTCCATCCCGACTGGCAATATCTGGGATTTCTGAGATCAATGCTCCCTCATCCTGTGGGATCAAGCCATGAGGTTAAGCAGGATTCAGCTGTTCCCTGTGGGAGGCTTTACAGCCACCACCAAGCTGCTCTCTATCAGCTCCTCTGCAGGTTTGGCTCAAGGACAGACCTGGTGCCAGGGACAGAAGAGATGAACAAGCAAAAATCTGCTGGAGAGGGAATATCTGGGGGAGGCTGCAGTCAGGTGGGGGTTGGTGTCTGCTCCCTAGGATCAAGTGATGGGAGGAGTGGAAATGGCCTGAAATTGTGCCAGGGGAGGGTTAGGTTGGAGAGGAGGAAAAATTCCTTTGCTGTAAGAGCAGTCAGGGACTGGCACAGGCTGCCCAGGGAGGTGCTGGAGTCTCCATGCTTGCAGGTGTGCAAGAAACCTCTGGCCATGGCACTTGGGGCCATGGTGGTGCTGGTTTGATGGTTGGACTTGATCTAAGAAAGCTTTTCCAACCCAAACCATTCCATAATTCTGTGCTGCTTTTATCCCTTCCCTACGGAGAAGTTCAGCTCTCAGTGGCTGCAAGGAGAGAGCCAGCAGAGAGCCAGCAGCCTGTGGGCAGTGGGATGTGAGGGGCTGGGCACCAGGGTGAGCCTGGAGCAGCTGAAGCCTTCTCTTCCCAGAGCATTCTGCCAGGGGAGGGTTAGGTTGGAGAGGAGGAAAAAATTCTTTGCTGCAAGGGTGGTCAGAGATTGGCACAGGCTGCCCAGGGAGGTGGTGGAGTGCCCATGCCTGGAGGTGTGCAAGAAACCTGTGCCCATGGCACTTGGGGGGGGCCATGGTTTGGTGCCCATGGTGGGCTTGGGTTGCTGGTTGGATTGGAGGATCTCAGAGGGCTTTGCCAACCCAAATGGTTCTATACCTCTGTGCCAGCCCAAAGCTCCTCCAGCCCAGCTCTCCAAGCATCCCCACCCCACAGATCTGCTCCCTGCCAGCAGCTCCTGGGGTGGGATCTCACCTACCTGAGCACAGACATCCAGGGCCAGAGACTGCGTCTCGTAGGGCTTCACCTTGCAGCCACTCCTGCAGAGGAAAGAGAGAGAAGCAGTGGGGTGAGGCATGGGCTGGCATGGGCAGCGTGGGGAGGGGGCAGGGACACGTGCCAGACAGCCCAAGCAAGGGGAGGCAGCCCCAGTGCCAGCGTGGTGCCCGCCGCGTGCCAGCAGCCCGCTCGCCAGGCAGGTATGGAGGCAGAGCAAGTGCTGGAAGGAACAGAAGGGACAAGCAAACAAACCACACAACTACAGAGCACTCGGCTGTGTCTCGCAGCTGTTTATTCCTGTGGGAGGTGAGGATCAGAAAAAGGACCCCGAGGTGCTGCTGGTGAGAGAAGGCATCCCCCAGGGGCTGGCAGAGTGCTGCGCCCTGCCCCTGCGTGTCCAGCGCCGTGGCATCCCGAGGTCTGAGTGCAAGCTGATTTTCTGCAGGTGGGGACCATTCCCAGGCTGTCCCACGCCCTGGCCCTGCAGCTGGAGGTTCCCCTGGGCCATCTCTGCAGGATCCATGTGTGTCCTGTGTCGGCTGGACCCACACTAGAGAGTTCTGTTTGTGTGCAGGAGGGCACCAGGGCCGCCCCCAAGGTTCCTCTGCCAGGTGCAAATGTCCCGAGGCCTCACGAGTGGGAGAAGGCTTAGCTCAGGTTGGTCTTGCAGGTGGTCCCGTGGCTGGATGCCCTGCAGTGAGGCAACTCTTCCCAGAGCTTTGTCCTGTGCTCCTCAGAAGATGCCATCCCGGAGCCTGCCTGCACAGGAGCGCAGGGACAGCCACGTCCTGGCACGGCAGCCTCTGCATCCCGAGGCAGGCAGCAGGGGCACTGCCCAAGCACTACGTGTGGCACAGGTCCGTGTCTCTGAGGGAGCCACCGAAGAGCTGATGTGCATCACAGCACTCCCCTGGCACACGAAGCAGAGCCTAAGCTCTCCTCTCGCATCTCACCACCCTCTTGCTCCTCCTGCAGGCGTCTGCCGCGTCCAGAGCCGTCGGGAAACAGGCACTGGCCAAGCTGGGGACCTCATGTGGCAGCCACTGCGGGTCCCTGGGGAGGGACCTCTGCCTCCATTCCACCCTGCTGCAGAGCACAGCGAGCAGGGTGGCTCCCTTGGTTCCTCTCCCAGCCCTGGGCAGACTGAAAAATGGCTCTTGACTGATCTCCTGTGCCCTGCTCTGCTGCCAGCAGCCCAACCACAGCTGGCTGTGCCCTCGCCCACCTCTGCTCCACACCATCTCCTGGGGCTGCTCTCCTCACACCACCTGGTACCTGGTGTGACCTCCAACACCAAGGCAAGGGCAAGGAAGCTGGTGAAGGGTCTGGAGAACAGGGCTTGTGAAGAGCAGCTGAGGGGCCTGGGGGTGTTTAGTCTGGAGGGGCACAGCATGGGGCACTCCATATCTCACTGGGTGCCACCATGGGGCTGCTCATGCCAGGGGTGCAGCCTGGCCCCGTGGCAGCAGTGCCTGGCAGCAAGTGAAGGCTGCTGTACTGAGCTGTGCTGTCTAACCCACCCAGGATCTCACAGGCCAGCTCTACCAGCCCAGCTTTGGGCACAGGAGGGGTGCTTTGGGGCAGAGCCAGGGGCAAATCAGCTTTGGCAGCCACCAAAGATCTCATGAGAGCCCTGATTTGAGCTGCCTGGGACTATCCAACACACCCTGGAACAGGAGGAGATGGTTCCTGGCTCCCACACCTCCCAGTTGGTGCTTTCCACTCTTCCCCTCTACAGTAGCTGCCTCCCTGGTGGTTTTTCCTGGTAGGAGTACAAAAGTTCACCATCCCCAGGTCTAAAATCTGCTTCTCTCTGCAGGGACCTGGACCCCTGCCCCCCTCCATGAGCTGATGCACTGCTTTTGGGTGCTGGGGCATCATCAAAAGGCACTGAGGGTGGGCATGCAATGAGAGCCAGCATGGGCACAGGGCTTGGCTTCTCCTCTCCTCCCTCATCCCCAGGCACTGGCCAGGCTCAGCTGCCCCCGGGGGGTACCATCCCCAGAGCTGCAGGACACAAACCAGGCAGCAGAGAGCAGGAGTCAAAGGGCAAGAAGGAGCCTTGCATGCCATGGAGACAGCACACACCAGAGAGAGAGGACAAAAACCAGCACAGGGAGAGAAGAAAGAAATACAGAAGAGAGTACTTACAACAGAAAACAGAGAAATTTCACTTGCTCAGTGGTCCTGATGCACCAAAGCATGGACAGGGAGAAAGAGAGAGACAGACAGATGGAGAGAAGTGTGTGTGAAAAGCCCTGGATACCAACCCTCACCTGGAGGAGCAGAGCAGCTGCCTGGCTCTCCTTTGAGGAGCAGCACACAGCAAAGGGATGTCCTGGTTCTGCATTTGCTGTTCACAGCAGTGGGGTGACCCCAAGCCCCACGCAGGGAAGTGAGTGCTGGGAGCACCCCGTGCTGCTCTGAGGGGCTGGAGCTGGCTAATGCCCAGCCATGTGCCCTCCCTGCCAGCTCCTGCTTGCCCACAGGCACACGTGGGAGTGCCAGCTCTTACAAAACCCACACTGACTCTCTGCAAGGGATTTCTAAGAGGAAAAACATCCTGCCAGGTTCTATCTCCATAAAGACCCTCTGGCTGCTTTCCTCCCACCAGCAGAGTGGTGGCTTCTTCACTGACCAATCAGCTCCTCACATTTCTCCCCTTTCAGCTTATTTCTTGCTGTTGCCTTCAGCTGCTTCCAATTACCCACAAATTATAGTGGAAGGACCCAAAACTGCCTGGGCAATTATTCCCTTGTGCAACATCTCCTTGTCTCCCTTCACCCACCCAGAGAACCCTGCAGAGGGAGGATGGGGAGAAGCCAAGCCCAGCTCTGCAGCTGCTATCTTAAACCTCAGGCTGACACCTCAGAACTGCCCCAGCCAGGAGCTGGAGAACACACAACAGGTGGAACACCAAGGAAAAAAAAAAACAACCAAGGGTTGGCTGTGAAACCTGTTCCCAGAGGACAGAAAGCTCCCTGCATTCCTGGGAGGCACCAGGAAACCTCAGCATCCACGCAGGGGGTTTAAATAGCACAGCTCAGGAGCTAAAAACGCACTTGGGGAGTTCAGCAGAGAGCAACAAGCTCCTCACAGCAGCTGTGCAGATGTGATACAGGCAGCAAGCAAATCTGCCCCTGCAGTGTGAGTGCAGCCCAGACAGCAACTGTGTGCTGGGCTGCAGCAAGAGCAGTGTGGGCAGCAGGGCAAGGGAGGGGATTCTGCCCCTTGGCTCTGCTCTCCTCACACCCCAGCTGCAGTCCTGGGGGCAGTTGTGGAGCCCCCAGCACAGGAAGGACATGGAAGGGTTGGAGCCAGTGCAGAGGAGGCCAGCAAGATGCTGAGAGGGCTGCAGCAGCTCTGCTGTGAGGACAGGCTGAGAGAGTTGGGGCTCTGCAGCCTGCAGAGGAGAAGGCTTCCAGGAGAGCTTGGAGTGGCCTTGCAGGATCTGAAGGGGGCTGCAGGAAGGCTGGGGAGGGACTACTGAGAAGGGCTTGGAATGGCAGGAGGAGGAGGAATGGGTTTGAAGTGTCAGAGGGGAGATTGGAAGTGGATGTTGGGAAGAAGTTATTTGCAGTGAGGGTGGTGAGACACTGGCACAGGTTGCCCAGAGAGGTTGTGGCTGCTCCCTCCCTGGAGGGGTTCAAGGCCAGGCTGGAGGAGGCCTTGAGTGCCCTGTGCTAGTGGGAGGTGTCCCTGCCTATGGCAGGGGGGTGGAACTGGATGATCCTTGAGGTCCCTTCCAACCTTCCCATTCTATGGTTCTATGATTCTGCTTCCTTCCCCTCCAATACAGAGAAATTCAGTGGCAGCTCCAGCAGCACCTGGGGAACCTGAGATGCCCTCACAACCTCCAGGAGGTCTTCACCTGGGCTTGGCAAGCCCCACAGGTTTGAGCCTCCATCACAGATTTGCTCTGACTCCACCACATCACACCAGCACCCTGACCCCACGAGCTGCAGCCCCAGGAGGCCTTCCCAACCAGGTGATCCTGGGATGCAGGTCCCCATCCAGCCCTTCCTGCTCTGTCTGGGCCCTGGGACACCAGCACTGCTCTGGGGTCACCTGTCCCTCTCCTCCCATCTGTTCCAGAGCAACTTGGAGTGCCAGCAGGGTGAGGGCAGCTGCCCCAACGAGGTGTGCACGGTGGTATTTGGGGGCAGGAGCATCATCACCATCACCACCACCATCACCATCATCATCAGCAGGGCTCTGCCCGCACGCAGGGCAGCAGGGAGGCTGCCAGCTGCCCGCAGCACACTCACGTTATCAGGCGTGACTTGGGCTTCTTCGGGGAGCCTCTGCCTTCGCCCAGCTCCTCCTGCACCTCCAGGGTCTGAGACTCCAGGATCTCGTTCAGGTTGTTATCTGCAGCGGGGCAGGAGTCGGCACTGGCGAGGGTCTTGGTGGGCTTAAAGGGATCCACGGAGTCAAAGTTACTGGGGTCAAACCGGTACGAACCCCGGGGGAGCGTCGGCGAGTTCTGCAGCGCCGAGCTGCCGCCGAAGGGGCTGAGACCTGAGCTGTCCCGGAGCGCAGCACCCAGCCGGGGGGAGCCCCGGGGAGGGGGTGACTCCGTGGGACCCCTCTCTGTGTCCTCGGTTGGTTTCTTGGGGGACTCTCGGTGTCTCTTCGGCGTCAGTTTGCTGGCCGGGATCCTGCTGCCCTTCCTGGGCGTTGCTCTCCTGGGCTCGTTGCTTTCGCCGCCCTCCGCACAATCCACCTCGGCTTTGGGGAGCTGCTCCTTGGGCTCCGGGTCCGGCCCCGGCTCGGCGGAGCTGCCCGCGGCGTGGGGCAGGGGGCGTGGGGACGGCGGGGGGGAGCTCTGCAGCCGGCAGCCCCCTGCCACAGAGGCGTTCAGGCTCTCAGGGCCCAGCTGCTCGGACGCTTGGGGCACTGGGGGCTCCTCTGCGCTTTCTTCTGTTTTCCTCCCCAGGATCTTTCCGTTCCCGAGCTGGCCCTGGCTGGGCAAACCCTCCCGTGCCAGGGCATCAGCCTTCGGCTCCGCCAGCCCCGTCCCGGCGTCCGCCGCTTCCTCTCCTGGCATGACCTGCGCCGGGGCGGCTGTGCCTGCATCGGGCACCAGGGCTGCCTCTGCGGCGGGCACGGCGGCACAGCCAGCGCCAGCCCCGCTCCCCGGCACAGCCGGAGCCTGGTTTCCAGCCTGTGGCTGTGTCAAGGACCAGCCTTCAGGGTCGGTGTCCCCTTTGGAATCCGAGCTGGCTTCAGGGGCTCTGATCTCCAGTTGAGCCCCATCTTTGGGGTGCCCCCCAGGCGAGCTGTCCTGCTGGGCATCCCCTACCAGCAGGTCCCCATGGCCACTGGGGTCTGAAAAGACAAAAGGAGCTGGTTAGACCCCGTCTGCCACGCACCCCCTCCCAGAGGGGCTCCTCTCCCCTCCTCAGAGCTGCTGCAGGGGCAGCTTGTACAGGACGTGGGGTGGGAGGGAGGCACAGCAGAGTGATGAGGCCCTCAAAATGTGGCAGGCCTAGAGGGAAGGACCTGCCAGCAGCAGAAAATCTCTGCCTGCACAAATCCTGCCTGCACACCATGCTGCCATCAAAGTTTCTTAATCACAAATCCTGATCCATGACTTAATCACTATTACTCCAATCTCTTCCCCTAATTCCTTTTACTCTTTAATCTTTCCTCAGCTGTCAAGGGATGGGGAAGCTCCTTATCTACTGAGGCATCCTGAAAGCTACACCCACCCAGCACCAGCAGCCAGAACACCCAATGTCACCCCTGCCCAGCTCATCTGCACCTCTTCTCCTGTGTCCCAACCAGGGATGGGTCACACACAGATTCCTGAGGTAAGGCAGAGTGGCAGCCTGGGGTGCCCAGCACTCATCAGGCAGTGCAGACAACCAACAGCTCTTGCTGGCACCTTTCTGGGGAAACAGCCTCCAAGGTGCTCCAAGGACAGAACAAAACCAGTGCCCACCTGAGGACTGAGCTTTGAAAACCTGCCTGATTGATGGAGAAACCAAACCTGCCTGATTGCTGCAGAAACCAAACCTGATTGCTGCAGAAACCAAACCTGCCTGATTGATGGAGAAACCAAACCTGCCTGATTGATGGAGAAACCAAACCTGCCTGATTGATGGAGAAACCAAACCTGCCTGATTGCTGCAGAAACCAAACCTG
>VWYK01104334.1:959-23923 GCA_013399775.1 Semnornis frantzii
TCTGCAAAGTCTCTTTCAGGGGTGCAAACAGGAAGCTGGTGGTTTTTGCACTCGACATGCTCTTGGAGTTGTAGTAATGCAATATTGTTCTCACCAGTGTCTTCATCATACCGGATGTGTATGTGTTTCTCACTAACTTGCATTATCTTCTCAGTTCCATTTGTTCCATTAGACCCTGTGAAGCAAAGACATTTCAGTACTCTCAGGAATAATTTATCATAGAGAAACTCAATGCACTCTTGAGACCACTGCAGAAACCTTTAATACCACGGCCTTTTAATACCGTGTAGAAGCATGAATAGTTTCATGGAGAAGTACAAATTTACCCAACAAGAGCACTGAGTTTCGACATGAAACAAAAGCCACCTCTAAATGCACCTGGTTTAGTTTATCCCTAGATGGGGAGTTCTGAATTGCATTTAAAAGGCAGTTGTCTCTCTGCTTGTCTTTGTGGAGGAATTTGGGGCAAGTGTAATGTTAGCTCTAGATACTTAGATGACAGCAGATTCAGTTCCTTTAACAATATTTTTATGTTGCAGAAATACTAGTAAGACACACACACACACACAAAGAATTAGCTAGTCTATACTAAACTGCTGCGAGAAGAGAAAAGGGTGTTTGAACACCTACCAGCACCAACCCTGATTTCAAACTGGCTGTGCAGAAGGGCACACTCTGCTGTAGTCAATACAAAGTTACTTTTCAGCAGCACTCCTCCACAGAAGCCCTTCCCTTCCGAGTTGAGCAGCAGGACCTAAGAAAACGCAAAAAGACAGTAGACAGCTGTCCATGTGAGCTCGAGTGGTGGATTTAATGAACTGCTAGAAATACCTGCCAAGGAAATCGCTCATCATGGTTCTTCCTGGTTTCACTTAACAGATTATTGCTGTCTCGAAGTCTGCCACATGCACATTGATCTAGCAAATGAATTTTAAAAACATCAAAACCTCATGCTGCATCGTTTCCAGACAAATACCATATTCCTTCCACCTTGACTTTGGGGTTTTGGGTTTGCACCAAGCAAAAGAAGGACAGTTTCTTAGCTGCCTTTTCTTTCTTATTCAACTGGAGTAATTTGCTTGGCATCTGTAGTTTAGTAGCTTAGTGATGGTGCTGAATGCTTTAGGACTTGTGGTGACCAGATTTCACTGTGTCTGTAACTAATGAAATTGGGCTTCCTCTCCAGCCAACCACCAGCACAGCTTGCTTCCTGTATCCAAAATGCGACAAATATTTCACAGGTGTGGTACAATCTGGACAAGGTAAATGCTGGATTTTCCGTGTTAAAGCTCTAGGGGTGCACAGCCCTCAAAGAGCACACCCACTTTTCAAGTGGATCTCCCAGTTACCCGCATTTATCACACTTTCTTTTCACCTTGAGGCATGGTCTTAGGTCATACAAACTGGACTCTGTTTAGGTGAAGCTAAACCAGAAGACACTTGCTAGGAGCATATGTAATGTACTGTCATAGCTAATGAGTGCTTAGCCCACAGAACCAAAGTAGAGCTAATCTAAAGTAATGGCCAACCTGAAATGTGAAAATATTATGGATGTCAAGCTGTCAACATCTAAAGCATGACTCCACAGCTCAACTCGTAGTCAGCTATCCTACTTGCTAATATAGACAAGGGCCTAAGTATACTACTGTGTTTTTACCTGATGAGATTGAAAAAATGAAGGGGCTACTGCCTCAAACTAATTAATGTTAGCAAATGTTACCACTAGTTTATCAGACCATCGGCTGCCCAAATGGGTAGAATTAAATCTCCTTCCCAAACAAACACTCCTTTGCAAACAAACAAGTCATTGGTGCAGTGCTCTTTACTAAGCACAGGAGAAGAAAACCTGGCTGTGAATGGTATGTAGGATGATGCAAGTCCCCTGCAGACCCATGTTTAAATGTTCAGATCAAATATTGCTTCTTTTAGCAGTGCACTGGCATCTTGGGTGGTGTCCCTAGATTCCTTCTTTTTCTTCCCAGTTTGGAAGGTCAGTAAGAGTCTCACCACTTCAGTCTCCAAGTAGGGCAATTGCATCTGGATATCAGATGGTGCTCTGCCCACCGGCAGAACTGAGCATGTGCTCACACCTACCTAATGCAATGCACTGTTTCTTGTCCTTCCCAAGCTCGTAGCCATCAGCACAGGAACAACGGTAGGAATTACTTCCCGGGTAGCAGAAGTGGTGACAACCTTCCTTTGCTTGGTGGTGACATTCATTTTTAGCTAAACAAGAACAAGCAGAGAAAAAGCATTGGGAACAATTCAGCTGGAGTATTCCTGCACAGCCTGAGCCCTCTTCACTGAGCATTTCATTTTTACTTGCTTTTCGTGGAGGTGGATAGACTCTGGGTAGGTAGTGTTTCCTACCGCATTGCTTTTCGAAACCCTTGTTAAGCAGGAATTTGAAACAGATGGGTCTCTGCACTACCCACTTCTCCCTGCAAACTGTGGTCACCCTGTGTCTCCTTGCACCAAACTGTCAGCTCCTCTAAGTTTTGGGGAGCATTAGCAAAGGTGCAAATCAGGCTTTCCATGTGAGCCTGTGGAAGGACGCCAGAGGTTTTCTTTTTGCTCCCTTACAGCACCTGACCAATTGCGGTGGAAGGAGCCGCTGCACATGCTAAGCAGGCAGGTATTGCTTAGGCAAGTAAGCTAAAGCTTTCTGATTTTAAGCAAAAATAAATGCATAACTCATACTGTACTCGAAGCTCTTATTGCTTCTTAGCATGCTTGTGCTAAGAAAAGTAATAACTGTCAAAGATTAGGGGGGAGAAAAAAAAAAAAAAAAAAAAAAAAAAGGAAGGGACTATTAACTGCATTTGCAACATGCTCAGTCAACTTCCTGTAGGTGAACAAACAAACTTCAGCACAAAGTGACACAAGGAATGGCTATTTGATGGTGGCTCTAGCTCGCAGATGGAGAAGTAGCCAAAACCCTCCAATAGATGGCTCTGTAAGGCTCATGCTGAGCAGATCCAGTTCCCAACACTGGTTCAAACTGTGTCACCTTTTGTGCTTCCCCAGAAGCTGCTCGCAGTCACACCCCTTATGCAAAAAAATGACCCTGCCTTGTGGCAGCCGGGGCGTCTCCCACCCCAGGAGACCTCCAAGTCAGCAGGAATACTGATGTAAGGGCTGGAAAGTAGAACCTGGCAGATGTGAACATGTAGGAACTAGCCCAGGGTGTTTTACATGCCAGAAAGCATGTTTTGCTTTATGCCTTTCACACTTCCACTGAAAACAATTCGTTTTCTGGAGTCCTGCTATCCCAAGGGACTGTCTTGTGGGTATGTGGCCTTGGAGCCTTTCCAAGCTCCCTGCCACCCCATCCCTAGCTCTTCAGACAACATGCTGCCTAGAACTACAGCAGGACATACAGCCAGGGAGTGCAGGTGGCAGTGGCAGGGCTGCCTTTGGAGCCCACCTGTGAAGGGAGCCTGCTTCAGCCAATTTGTTGCATCCTCAGAGATGAGAGGCACAGGGGGCTGAGACAGCATGTATAACCTCAGGATGCCAGCATGTTTTGGTAGATAGGCAGCACATATCACACTTGCTTTGCCAAGAACTGTGTTTTAACCCAAAATATAGTAACTGGCCATAAAACATGGTCTCCTGAGGTCCCCCTATGAGGGTAGAGCTTCTCAGAAGTGAGTGATGCCTTACCCAAAGCACAGTTCTCTCCCTCATAGCCTTCAGCACAGGTGCAGGTGTAGCCTCGAATGTTGTCCTTGCACACACCGTTGTGCTGGCAGGGGCTCGATGAGCACATCCTACCACCTGAAGAAAGGCCACAAGAGAGGAATGAGTCACCACCACTGGTGACCTGAATTATACAGCCCCATTCCTAGCATGCAAACCACTCAGAGAAGTGTTGCAAAAAGCAGTTTGGCAGCAAACAGGCTATGTCTCACCAAATTTCTTCCCAAGAGCAATTTTAGCTCCTCAGGAGTAGTTTTAGCCGGAGTCCCTGCTTCCAGAGGTGCTCCTGCAGCCCCTGGCAGAGAGCCCAAGGGGTGCCCAGAGGCAAAGCCTGCTTCTGGAGGATGGATCCTCTGCTTCAGGGAAAACCAGAGTTACAGTTCATACTCTCATTACAAATGTAATATGAGACACGTGGTTTAGCTCTCACATCTGTGTTGACATGCACTGGACAAAAACCACCTGGCAAGCATTGTGAAAATAGAAGGAAATCTGGTGTTTAAACATCTATACAATTAGGATAGAGCTTAGAAGAGTAAACTGGCAGTTAGGTGAATACTTAGCCTTTCTCCTCAGCCCTCCTTTATTCATGGTGCAGATTTACTCACTGCTTCCTGGACTACAGAGAGAAAACAATACCAAAAATATGCAAAAATATACCATAAGTCCAGAAAATGAGACTTTGGCAAACAGAATGAAAAAAAGGACAAAAAAAAAAAGAAAATGTTTATTTAGTGAGAGAAGCCACAGAGATGCACAGAAACACACTTTGGAATGTTGGAAAATACATCACAAAGAAGGAAGCACACACTACAGTTCTGTAGGAAGAAGACAGGACATAAAGTTTTTAATTCCAGCAAATAAACGACTCCTAATGCCCAAGGCCATGCCAGTGTGCTCTGTTTGTGGCTGAGCTTGTTTGGATGGATCATTCTCAAGCAGTTGCCCTTCTTTCTTCATAGACTAGACAGAAATTGTGTGACATGCTTAGTACAAACATCCAATGACTGAAATTGAGAAAAGTTAATCTCTCTCTCACAGAAGAATGAAAAACCAGCTTGGCAGCATCATTCTTTGTAACACATATCAACTAATAGATGTCTTCCATATAATGGTTCCCTGGAGTCAGTGTTTTAGTGGCATCTGCATAAAATTGATACTAACTTCTAGTTTTGACATCTCTTTATCCACTGTCTAAACCTATGGCTAGAAATTAAAAAAAATAGGAGAACGACTTAGGATGAGTGATGTAGAAAAAAAGGAGAGAATAGGGCTTAGTCACCATAACCTGGTGTCACAGACTCCTTGTTTGGGAGGAATCTAGATAACAACAGGCCCTCAAAATTTTATTTTTTTTTTTTTTTTTTTCTTGAGAGCCATCAAGGGATGATGTGGTGCCAGCATCCAGAATTTGACAACAGCCCAGTAGATTTTAACACCTATTTATCTCACTCAAGTTTAAGTGTTAGGTTTGTATTTGGGAGATTTTGCTGGTAAAGCTGTGCTGCTCTGCTGCATCAGCAAAGCAGGCTTTCATAGGTCCAAGGCTGTTTTGGAACAGCCTTGATTTCAAGAAAATAAGTAGCCTGCTTACTATGACAAAAGTCCTCATTTAAGTGTTTTAAATGTTTTAAATATTTGTGAAGGGTTTTTTTTCCTATTTATTACTTTTTTAATCCTTTCACTTCAACACTTTTCCTTCTGCTTTACTAGAGACATGACAAGTAGCAACTGGGTGTTTTGTGTAGAAAAAAGCTAAAAATTCTCAGAAAAGCAGCACTTCATTGAACATAATGTTCCTAGAGTGACACTGCAATGAAGGGGAGAAACCAAGAGGCCAGCTTACCATAGTAGACACCCCAGAACATCTCCTGAGGAAAAGGAAAAAAGAAAAAAAGAAGGGAGAAATGAGATTTTAATTCTCAGATAATATGATCGTCCATAAATAGTTTCATAAAACAAAACATTGTATGAAATAATACATACTATAGTTAAATATTTATGCCAGTGCACAACTACAAATTCTGCCCTGCCATTAAAACTTGGATGAGATGGTGGGAGGGGAGTTGCATCCTGCTTATTTATTTCTTAAGAAGCTATGAGAAGCACTTGGCAGGTGAGAGAGGGATAGTTGAATTTTTTATCGATATGACTTTCTGGCAAAACTGGTCAGACATTGTCCCTCGGGTGTGCAGTCATCTGGGAAGTGACTCTATCCTATCCTGTCCTGCTCGTGCCTCAGCAGGAGCTGCTGGAGGCAGAGGAGTCAGCACAGAGTGGAGCTGTGTGTCACTAACAACTTTCTGCAAAGCACTGAGACCATCTTTGGGCAGTCTGATAGCTGTTTCCTCTTCTTTCCCTGCAAACACCATCTCCGGCCACATTCCCATTAAATAGTACAGCATCTGGTTGTGTCAGGAGGGCTTCTTGTGCAAGGGGGCTTGCATCTGCTGACCAAGCGAGCCTCTTTCTATAACTACCACATACTTTCTGGTACATTGCTTCCTTCCATCCCAACACCCTCTTGTGCCTTCTGGTCCCCAAGAGATGCTGAAGCTGTATTTCTGTGTGATCAGGATGGGACGACAACCAGATTTTTCTACAACATAAGGCACAGGTCACATAGTTTTCTAAAAGTGTCAGAGTTGACCTCTACATTTCCATTTTGACCACTGAAGATACTTGCCTTCTACTTGCTGAAGAAAAAAAGTGCAAAGACTTCATGTGGAGAGAAACCCAAACAGATTATGCAGGCTGTGGAACCGTATTTGATAGTACGGGCCCAAGGCAGTAATTTCTATTATGCACAAATGAAAACAAAATACTTACAAGCATTTCATCATTTTCAAATACTTCTCTTGCTTCTTCATGTGTACACCTCTCTTCAAGGCATTCCCTTTCCAAGTTGCCTTGGAGGATCTCCTCCAAAAGTAGGGAATTGGCACGTCGCTGTCTCTTGATAACATTGTTTGCATCACCAGCTGATATAAAGACTGGAACAAAGTATGACAAAATGCTAACGTAAGTACTTAGACTCATTTCCTTGTATATATTCATCATTTTTATCCCCTGACTTCACAGGTTTTGGTTTTTTGGTTGTTTTTTGTTTGGTTTGGTTTGGTTGTTTTGTTTTTCTGAGAAACTCTCAATCAAATCTCTTTTAGTGAGAATAAATAAGAGCTCAGCAATGCCAAAAAATTAATGGGGCTATATCATATGCCATCCTTTATGTGGAAGACACCAGAATCTTTTTGAGTTGAGTAAAGAGGAAGAGAGATGAAGGACATGAGAGTTATTAGATCTTAAAACTCCTCTTTGCAGTCATGCTCTGTGTGATGGTTTGGGAGTTACCTGCTTTGTAAAATCACCCAGACTAGACTCAGCCAGCTGGAAGTTAAGGACTGAAGCTATATTTACAGCTTAGCACAATATACAAGCAGATATATACACAATGCACAGGAATATTTACAGAAATATACAAGTTAAAGGTAATACAGAAACACGACACCCCTCCCAGAAATCAGAGACCCCAGGAGGGGCTTCCAACCACCCTTCCACCTTCTCCCCACCCCTATACCTTACCCCAAGGTTCGCCTTACGCGTGAGGTGAGTTTGGAGGTTTGGCCAGGGGGGTTAGAAGAAAAGTGGTTAGTGAGGTTACTCAGCAGAGAGGAGAAAAGCCCAGAAGCTGCTAGACAGCCCAAGAGTGTCTGCAAGCCCAAGTGATGACTGCAAGCCCAATTGTCTTATCTTTATTTTGTATTCTTTTCTTAAACATCTCAGCAAGCCTATGAGTGAAGTAGACATCACCACTGTTTTCCTTTCACAGCCTACAATATAATTTTCTCCATTAAAATATTCCAATTAGCCTCAAACCAGCACCCTCTCTTGTGGTTTATCCCCATCCAGCAATTAAACCCCACGCAGCCACTTGTTCACTCTGCTCCATTCCTAGTGGGATGGGGGAGAGAATCGAAAAAAAGGAAATCTTGTGGGTTGAGATAAGAACTGTTTGATATCTGAAATAAAAATAAGCTTTAAAAAAATAGTAATAATGACAATAACAGTTGCAATGAAAAGGAACATAACAAAAAGAGAGAGAAATAAAACCCAAGAAAGATGTCACGCATAGCGCAGTTGCTCACTGCCTGCTGACAAATGCTCAGCCAGTCCTCAAACAGCAATCACCCAACCCAGCCAGCTCCCCCCAATTTACATACTGAGCATGATGTCATATGGTATGGAATACTCCTTTGGCCAGTTTGGGTCAGCTGTCCTTGCTGTTTCCCTTTCCTAGGTTCTTGTGCACCTCCAGCCTTCTTGCTGTCAGGTGGTATGAGAAGCTGAAAAGTCCTTGACTTAGTATAAACACTGCTTAGCAACAACTAAAACATTGGTGTGTTACCAACATTATTCTCACACTGAATTCAAAACACAGCACTGCATCAGCTACTAGGAAAAAAAATTAACTCTATCCCAGATGAAACCAGGACATGCCCACAAAAAAAAAAAAACCAACCAAAAAATGTGTCTGCCAGTTGTATGGCTGATGCCTCGTAAAGCCCATTGCCTCTGACAATATGCAGTATTTGGCTGTGTGTTTTTTGTCAGTTCTCCTGTGCTTGGAACAAGCACCCACTGGGGTAGTGTAGGAATTCTGTATGGACGCAATTCACCTTGTGATTGTATCAGGAACTGAGATATGTTCCCAAAGAAGCATAAGACTTACTCACCAGACAAGTGACTACCCCTGGAGGGTGTGGTAGGAGACCCTCTGGAGTGTGCAACAAAGACAAGATCATCTCTACACATCAGCTACGCCGGAAAGGGAGGACAGTGTAAAAGACTTCTGGACTACATGACATATTTGCCACCTAGCCTGACTAGCCCCGGAAGTGTATTTGGTGTATGGACAGGTAAAAGGCACAGGAGGGGCCAGAGGCCCTCCCTAGAGCCAGACCCCTGCAAGTGCATGAGAATACACAGGAAGATTCCCTGGGGGCTACACCTGGACACATACCTAAGACTGTGACTAAAAAACTGTATAAAAAGACCTGAGCATCACTCACAGAAGGCATCACTCACTGGAAACATCCCTGGACAACACAAACTGACTCGGTCTTTGCAGACTCTTTCTGTCCTCTCCTCTGGATGAGGGTAATATAATGCCTTTCCTGCTCTTCTCTCTTCCTCCACTTCTCCCTCTCTATCTCCCTCTCTCCCTCTCTCGTTCTCTGTTCCGTTGACTTTAACGGTTAATAAATAGTCTCAGTTTTGGTATTTAGTGCCGCTTGTGCCTTAATTCCACAACACAGGAATGTATAAGAACAAATCTCTGGACAGAGAGAGGTAGGTACTGGATTTTTCTGCCTCTTTTTTTTTTTTCCCCCCATTTTCTTATACAGTGCCTGGAGGCCCAGCAGTGCTAGGCACAAAGGTCAAGATAATAATATTAGAATCAGAAGAAGTGAGAGATAACAAAATTATTCTGAAATTGCATAAAACTGCTTAGTTATGCTTTTGAAAGATATTTGAAAAGCAACAGGCTCCCATGTGTTATTAAAAAAGAAAATGCTTCACGTTTGTGTTTGCACTTTAAAGTCCTATCTGACACCTCAGGCCACGTTTCTGCTGTGCAGAGATTCTAACACATTCTACATAACCAGCAGTGCACTCTTACTTCTACCAGGGGTGTTTTGACTTACTTAAGTGGTCATCATCTTTTTCTTCCTTGCTCATCTCCTCCTTATGTTTGACACATCATGGAGGATTAATATAGAAGCAAGCGTGCATCTCAGCCTCTTTCTTTTCTCGACTCTTCTATTGTTATTATTTCAGCAACAACTAGAAATACCAACCAAAATTCTCCTTCATATTTGGTGCACTCTTTAAGAGTGATAAGAGAAGACAAAATGTTACCCTGGTGTAAATGATGGCACTTCAGAATTACATTGCCTCAGCAACCTACCACAGATTTTACTTAGCAATATGAAATAAACAGGAGAAATGTCAGGAAAATAAGTGATGCCATTCTGTGCTGCGAAGTAAACACTATACAAGGTACAAAACAGAGGTATTTTCAGAGGAGCAGTAGCACATATCAGAGTTAAAGCTGCAACAAAACAAAGGCCATACCTGTCTGCTCTGTCTGAAGGAAAAGGGCACAGAGAAGAAGTATTGTCCAAGAGCACCTTGCCATTGTTGCCCTCGGAGCCTAATGGCCACCTGCCTGCATTCTCGCAGCTCTTGAGGGAAATGGCTGCATTAGTGATGTTGAAGTTTAAAGTCCATCTGCTCATGAGAAAACAAAACCTCTAAGGGCAAAGCCTGGCTTCAATGTCAACATATGACAAAATTTTAAAAGTATTTAAAAAACAAAACAAAACAAAACCCCAAAACTGCTTAGTGTCCCAACAGTGTCCCTTCTTTTGTTGCACTGGCTGAAGGTGGAGCAGGTTTGCCAGTTCTGCTGTGAGAGTTGTTCCAGGATTTGGGTATTGCTCCCACCCTTCAGCCATCACTTTCCGTAACACAGAGTGGGCAGAGATGAACAATATGAGCACTTTTTTGTACCAAAGCAAAGCTGGATGATGACTACAGGGATTGATTTTAATGTGTGGCTCTTTCATACACGTTCCCTACAAAACATTTGCCAAGGCTTAGCTGGACTGGTCAAAGCCCCATCCACTTTTGGATCAACCAAGTAACCATGAGACTTCTCCCCACAGGGATGCATCTGAACATCTTGATTTTTCACTATTAGGTTTGTACTGCCCAGCCATGAAGTACAGCATGGAAAATCTTTCCTGACTTCAGGATCCCAGTCACACACAGTAACACACCGTCTGTGAGAGGAAGTATAAGTATGGAGCAGACTGGAACACCTTCCTGGGCTGCCGTGCAGTGCACTGGTCCTTCCTGCTTGTCCTAGCACAAGCAGGATAAACTGCTGTGCAATGGAAATGGTGCCGCAGGAAACTGTTTGGCTTCCAGCATGGGCAGGCTCCTGGAAAGTGCAGGAACTCATTTCTGTAGTCAGAGCAGCAACTCTCAAGAGAAAAAGTGTTTCATGTTTTTATCTGAACTAGAACCACAGAGACTCTTCTGTGTTTTCACGTCATAAATTCTCAGTGTGCATTTCTTTTAACAAAGTATAACTGAACAGACTGGGGACAGAGTGGCTGAAGAGCAGCCAGGCAGAAAGGGACCTGGGGGTACTGATAGGTTGTAGCTGAACACGAGTCAGCAGTGTGCCCGGGTGGCCAGGAGACCCAATGGCATCCTGGCCTGTATCAGGAACAGTGTGGCCGGCAGGACAAGGGAGGTTATTCTTCCTCTGTACTCAGCACTGGCCAGACCACACCTTGAGTCCTGTGTCCAGTTCTGGGCCCCTCAGTTAGAGAGAGATGTTGAGGTACTGGAACATGTCCAGAGAAGGGTGACGAAGCTGGTGAGGGGCCTGGAGCACAGCCCTGTGAGGAGAGGCTGAGGGAGCTGTGGGTGTGCAGCCTGGAGAAGAGGAGGCTCAGGGATGATCTCATTGCTGTCTACAACTACCTGAAAGGAGGTTGTAGCCAGGTGGGGGTTGGTCTCTCTTCTCCCAGGCAAGCAGCAACAGAAGGGGACACAGTCTCAAGTTGTGCCAGGGGTAGGTCTAGGCTGGATATTAGGAGGAAGTTCTTCACGGAGAGAGCGATTGGCATTGGAATGGGCTGCCCAGGGAGGTGGTGCAGCAGCCGTCCCTGGAGGTGTTCAAGAAAAGACTGGATGAGGCACTTTGTGCCATGGTCTTGTTGATTGCATAGGGCTGGGTGATAGGTTGGACTGGATGATCTTGGAGGTCTCTTCCAACCTGGTTGATTCTATGATTCTATTCTATGGATTCATGGGTAAATCCCCATATAAAACCTCACATTCCATCAATTGCAGATTTTAAAACAATCATCAGTGAGTACTGAGGAGGTCAGTGAAGCAGACCACACCCCTCACCAAGGCCAGTCCCTGACAACCCAAGGCTGACATTACAGCTCATACCATGGACCCTAACACCTTCAGTCAATAATTAGCCTCTGTGCTACAACGGCAGTGTGGGAGGGTTTTCCTGCACAATCTCTGCAGCGATACTGTTCAAGAAGCTCGCTTGGAGTTACAACCCAGTGGTCACATCTAGTGGATGCTGGGGGTCACAGTCAGCACCTTATGCCCAGCAGCTGCTGCAGAGTTTCACCTCATCCTCCTTGCCTTGCATGGTGGCAACTGTGTTGCTTTTCCATACCCCTCTCTTCTCCTTGTGGGATCAAGTGCACCCTCAGAAGGTTTGGAAACACCAAGCTGAGGGTGCAGTTGACATGCCTGAGGAATAGGATGCCACCCAGATGCCATCCTACACAAATTGGAGAAGGGGGCTCAGGTAAACATCATGAGGTTCAACAAGGCCAAGTGCAAGGTCTTGCACCTGGGTTGAGGGAATCCTTGATATCAACAAAGGCTTTAAGCGTGCCGCTGCAAGAAGGACTTGGAGGTACTGGTAGATGAAAAACCAGAAGTGAGCTGACAGCATGTGCTCACAGACTGGAAGGCTAACCATACCCTGGGCTGCATCAAAAGATGGATGGCCAGCAGGTTGAAGGAAGAGATTTTGCTTGTCCTCTCTGGAGAGAGACCTCACCTGGATTATTGCGTCCAGCTCTGGAGTCATCAACACAAGAAAGACAGGGACTTGTTGGAGTAGTTCCAGAGTAGGGCCACAAAATTAGCTGGGGAGGTGGAACACCTCTCCTATAAAGAAAGGGTAAAAGAGTTTGTCTTATTCTCAGTGTGGAGAAGAGAAAGTTCCGTGGGAGACCTTATTGTGGCCTTTCAGTACTTAAAGGGGGGCTCTAAGAAAGGTGGGGGCAGTCTTTTTAGCAGGGCCTTTTGTCATAGGGGAAGGGGTAATGATTTTAAACTAAAAGAGGGTAGATTTAAACTAGATATAAAGAATAAATTCCTTACAATGAAAGTGGTGAAACACTGGCACAGGCTACCCAGAGAGGGAGTAGAAGTCCCATCCCTGGATATGTTCATGGTTGGGTTGGATAGGGCTCCGAGCAATCTGATCTAGTTAAAGACGTCCCTGCTCACTGAAGAAGGGTTGGATTAGATAACTTTTAAATATCCCTCCCAACTCAAAACATTCTATGATTTCTGCCTTCCTATATTATGGCTGTCCACCCCTGCGGGAGTGTTTGTCAATGAGGCTGCTGCTGTAGTCTCCCTGTGGCCTGTGTTTACTTGCCCTTGCCTTCCTGTAATAACAAACATATCCTTGTGCATAATGCCAAGTGTCTCTCTTCAGCATGAAAAATAATGTCACCACTTGATGTCAGCACAGGACTTTGCAGAGCGCGGCACAAAAATGCAGATCTGCAGTTTTGTTTTGTTTTTTTTTCCCAAGCCTTACATGCTGCTTACATTTTGCAAACCTGTGTAAATTAAGGAACTCTTGCAGGTGTAAGGAAATTATTCAAATTAGGTTAATGTTAACCACACAGAGTTTCAGAAACTGTATTCTCACCAGATCTTACTTTATGAGGTCATTTTCTTCCTCACTGTCTGTTTTATTTTTCAAAAAGTATTCCCTGACTGAGCAGTCGAGTCCTTGGGAACAGGCCATGATGTACTCAGTACCGACTTTGCTTTTTCTGTATAGATATCGATGCAACAGGCTTTACATTTTCATCTTTACTAAGGGAAATTTAATAAACAGAGAGTTTTAAAAGGGCAGGCCTTTCCTCACATCTCTCTTTATGAAGAGTTACTGAGATTTCTTTTTCCATTCATTTAGCTGCCACAGTGAGCACATGGAGATGTGTTTCATTAAGGAGTCCTCTACATTTCCTGCAGCCCCACCTAAGGATTGTCTCCTGCTTAAAGGGTGATTACTCTCTCCAACTTGAAGCCTGCATGTGGTGCCGGATATGAAATCTGCAGTTACTCAGGAAGGAGTAACTGAGTGAGTTGGCTCTGCTTTAGCAGCTGGTTCCCATGGAAGTCAACCCCAATTGGTGCAGCAAGCCAGGGGAAGTGAGTTTGTAGATCAGCTGCCCCGGCAACGATGGGTCAGTGATGGGGACATGCCAATGTCACCCCACCGTATGCTGCAGGTCCTGGATGGCTGTCAGCCCTACTGCAGTGGGGTGGTCAAGGGCAGCTGTTCTGAGCAGCTCTTGTCACATGCTTTTTGGACATGCAGACCTCAGCTAGTGAAAAGGGACAGCAATTTTTTTCCAGAAAATGTCACCCTGTGCTAAGCAAATAACAAAAGCTGCTGGCTGGGCTTGCAGCTACATCTCTCCCTGGGTGTGTCCTCCCACCTAGTGGCAGGCGGGTACAGCAGTTTGTGTGTTGTGGACCCTGAAAACTGTTCAAGGTGCAGTGGGCTGTGGTGTGCCCACCTCATGTCAAGAGGTGCAAACGTAACAGGAGCAGTGCCAGTCTCTCTTCTCCTCTACCTCATCTCTTTCCTTAGCATCATTCCTTGATGGGGATTTGGGAGCCCTGGGCTAAGGGAAAGACTCAGGACAGGGCCCACAAGGATCAGACCCTTCCTTCATTGTCTCTACCATGCCCCCCATCTCAGTCCTCTGTGTTTATTCCTAGACCACAGCTCTGGGAGTGTGGGGGCAGAAGAAAATGGAAGGATGTGTTTTCTCTGATGTGTGTAGAGATGTGTTGTCTGATGGTTAGTGTCCCAGCAAATCTCACCTTGCTGGTAATGAGGTGATAGGAAGGGTCTCCCCTAGCCCCTCTGTTCTGAGCCATCTGTTTTGCAGATGGAAGTGGCAAGTTTTCATGCTTCTGCCTCCTCTCCTGCCTTAGTTTGCCTGTGATATGGTCCTGAAAATCCTGACGGCTTCCTTTGTGCTCTCTCATTGCTCCAGGTTACCCAGAGTCCCAGCTGACAGGGTGAGGAGATAGGAGACATTAAATTATTTGCAACTGTGCCACTGCCCACCGCAGCAATGCCTGTCCACCCCCATGTGGTACAGGGTAGCAGACAGTACTGCTGAACCCCATGGACCTGTCATCCTTTTTGTTAAACCTCTCACGGCTACAGCAAGCCATTTCCTTGTCCTCCATGTCATAATTTTCATGTGGGTCACTCATCTCCTGTCTGACAAACTGAAAACAAAAATTGTCTTGTGGCCTGAGTATTGATGGGCCCCCAAAGTACCATCAATTTACCTGAGACAGAGAAGGGGACCACCCCTGCTTGGTTGATCTCTCCCTCCCCCCATGGAAGAGCCCTGGAGAAGTTGCAGGGAAATTACAGCAATTCCTGTCATTTCCAAACAGATGAAGAAGTCAGAGACTAGGGTATACTGTGGCTTAAGTAATTCTTCTGTCAGAGGGCTAATTCTGGGGCCAGATAACATTGTGAAGCTTTAAGCTGTTCTTTGTGTAGAGAATATGGAAGTGGAAGCAGCAGATTTAGGAATAGGGGAGAACTTTTTAAAATTGGAGAAGATACCTTCCCTTGCAGAGAACTGTTTAGGAATACTGAAATAGGTGTGCATCCCTCAGCCCCAACTAGACATCAGCCAGTCCAAAACAGGTGACCATGATCACATGTTGCAGGTCAGGAGCTAGCAATGAGTGACACAAGGTAACATCATTTATATGCCAACTCATACTCTCTTTGTATGAAGCATGGTTCTTAGCACTCATGCTTCTAAGCAGCTCAGCTTTTTGCATCTACAGAAGTTGCAATAATGTCAGCTAACTTTGCCCAGCCAGCCGAGAGGAAGCACATACTCTGCAAAGGGTTATTTTTTTAGTACAGTTAAAATGAGTAGTAATTCAGCTACACACCTGTGCTGTCATCAGCCAATTCTGTCCACCACCTGCAGAAAAAAAATGGTTTTCTTGCCAAATCTGAAGTGCATCACCATTTCTAAAAGCAGCTGTTTGGGAGGAACATCAGCACTGTCCTTCTGGTTTGGTTACAGATTGCAGGAAACCCTGTGAGATCAAGCAAGGAGGAGGAACGTAATACTGGTGATCTCTGATTTTCTCTTCCACGGTGGAGATTTGAGTTTAGCCACAAGGTTGTGCAAGTCTTCAGACAGCCTGATGCAGAAAACAGAAGCCACCTTGGAAACTACTCTGGTATCTACCCCATCCCTAGAAGAGATCAAGGGCAGGTTGAATGGGGCTTTGAGCAACCTGACCTAATGGAAAGTGTTGCTGACCATGGAAGGGAGGTTGCATTAGATGATCCTTGAAGGTTCTTCCCAACCCAAACTCTTCAGTGATTCTGTGACCTCTGTGTTTGTGTTGTAGGACTGCGAGCGAAATTTTGGGTTTGTATTTACCGAATTTCCTCCTATTTATGTTGGATCACTGTTCCAGTTTCACAAGATTCTCTTGAACTCCTGTCTTGACTTAGCATCCTTCCAGTCTTGAGTGAGCTGCAGATGCAGAGAGTAAACACTCTCTTTTGTGTTTCACGTCACTGCAGAAAACAACAAGTACCAGAGGACCTCAGGCTCACCTCTGTGGAGCCCTGCAGTCCATAGCATCTTTGAACCACTTAGTATGGTTTCTCAGCCAGGTGTGCACTAAACTTACAGTAGTTTAATCCAGAGCAGGTTTCTCTTTCTGTTACAATGAAAGCACTACATAAAATCATGTTAAAAATGAAGAGACCTAACATGTACTGAGTGCATCTTTTCCAGCCACCCAGCCTGTTATCCTGTCTGTGGAGGAGACTGATGTGATTTGACCCTGACTGGAGCAACTCAGTCTTTGTTTCTTCTGGTACCTGAAGGAATAAAAAATTCTTCTCCATTGAGAATAGACTGACTTTATTCTTGGTCTCTCTTCCAGTATCCATATACTTAGATCAGCTCTTGATTTTCACATCATGCTTAGCTTTTCTGACTTTATTCCAGGGTGTCTGTGAATCTTTTATATAGATCTAGGGTTTTTTCTGCTTCCTTCTGTAAGTCAGGTTATGAAGGACCTCATGATTTTAATTAATCCTCCTGTCCTTTCTTAACCTTGAATTAGTTTGGACACGTGCCTGTCTTGGTCCAGAGGAGGAGAGAGACTTACGTTCTTTTAAAACATTCCCATGTTGTGAAATTAAGGCACAAACAAGGCCAAATATAAAAAGTGAGGCTAGTTATTAAAGGATAAACTGAACAGAACAGAGGAAGGGAGTAAAGGGCGAGAGAAAGAGA
Source organism: Semnornis frantzii (assembly GCA_013399775.1). NCBI lineage: Eukaryota > Metazoa > Chordata > Aves > Piciformes > Ramphastidae > Semnornis > Semnornis frantzii. The sequence continues at coordinate 17,888 of VWYK01104334.1, forward strand.
GAAACAAATGGAGAGAGGGGGAGAGCAGGAAAGAAATTGTATTACAGGCCCCAGAGTCCAAGTCCTTTTCAGCTGGTGTTGTCTGAAGGTGCTGCTGAGCCCTGTGTTGTTCCAGTGTGTGGTGTCTCTAGCCAGAGGAGGGGAGAGGTTTTCTCTCCTCTGTGCACCCTTCAGTGTGTTGTGTTCTTCAGTGGAGTTCTTCTCTCTCCTCCAGGAGTTCTTATTTTTTTCTCACATCAGGCAGAACTTGGAGCACGCCATAGTCCTTCTTTGGTGGTGGTGGTAAAGGAGAGGTGTTCCTGGGCTGCTGCTTCCAGGCTGCATGGTGATGTTCCCTCTCCTAAGCTGGTATAGCTCAGGGCTTTTATTCAGTTCTTTTAATCTCAGCTTCTTCCTGGCCCCTCACCCTTATGTTTGTATTCAGGTGTTGTCCCCCAGGGAATCTTCTTGTGTGCTGAGGCCTCCACCTCCTCCTTCACCTTCTACCTGTCCACGAACCCAGCATACATCTGGGGTTCAGTGGTGAATCTGTCACACAGTCCAGAAGCTTTTTCACTATCCCCCTTTTCCAGGGCAGCTGCAGCCTTGATGGGTAGAGATGATCTTATCTTTGTTACCCATTCCAGATGTCTCCCACCACACTCCTCCCCAGGCAGCTACTGCCTGGTGAGTAAAGGTGATTTTTATCTTTGTTGATTTATATGTACAAGAGACTCTCTCAGTGCCTTAAATGTTTTGAGCTTTTAGTGGGGTATTTTAGAAGTAGCCTGATCCTTCTCTCACCTAAAAGATACAGTTATTTTATTTTCTTCTTTATCTTTACTGTCTTCATGAGCTCATGAGCGATTTTACAGTTAATTTGATTGAAGTCATCTTCTGTATATTGTCAGCCACTTCTAGTCTGTTGATTAAAATCAAATGTAGATGAGTGCACTCAGAATTGCTTTCTATATGCACATTGTATGAGAAACTTTCCTTTGAAATATCCTGAAGATTCTTGTGGCACCTGGTGTCTCATTAAGTACCTTCCCCACCTCATCCCTTGTAATGTGGATGACTCAGATGTTTGTTCAGTTTTTTCAAACCAGACTTCTGAAATCACTTAATGACTTTTACAGCAAAATTAAACATCAACAAGGCATGTATCTTGTCCACAGCATGTTTCACACACTTACTCTGTAGAGAAGCATCTCAAGGTCCAGCCTCAAAGACAGTGAGACACTTCAAGTGGAGATGTGGCATCTGTATTGAGAATTAGGAAAAGCACAGTGGCTGCTGGTGTAGACTTCTGGCTCCACTCAGTACTGTTAATTCTTGTGGAGTTTTGTCAAGAAATAGTTTATGATTGGAGAGTAAGGGTTATTTAATTATCATCTCTCTTGAGGACATGAAGCACATAATCTGTGGTGTCAGTTTGGAAGCCTTCCATGTTCACACAGTGACCCCATATTTTACATTGACAGAAATATTTCAGTCCCGAATGGTATTCCCCTAGTGACTCAGCCTTGGGTATTACTGCACTGCAGCGGACTGTCCCAGGTTGGGAACTAGACGGTTAAAAATCCTCTAGGGGCTAGAAAATTGTTATTCAATCCCACAATTCTGCTATCTCTTTAAAATTTCACAGTGAGGCCAGCAGGTGCTCCTTTCCTCCTCCTCCTCCAGCCCTGTGTTGGGTAGGAGCTGCTTTTATTGGGACAAACATGTAAGGAGCAGACCTGTTCTGGGACTTCCAGAGGTTGTGTTTAGACCTATGAATGGCAGAGGCATGGGGGGGAAGATTGGAGCACTGGGGATGATAGATTTAGTTTTGGGTTGTGGGAAAATTCAGGGGGTTCGCTTATGGATGTTGTATCTGCTTTGTAATTTCTTTCTGTATCTCTCTCTCCAAATACAGTTCTGTTTTTCTCTCCAAGGCATTTGAGAGCTTAATTCTTTCGGCTCTTTAAAACCATGACACAGGAAACAAGAGCAATGTAGGTGAGAAAGCAAAGCTACCAGGCTTTTACTCATATTTCTCTGGTTCACAAAGCACAAATAATGCCAAGTAATTACCTTGTAATTTAGGTAAATCAGTGCAAAGCCAAGTTAAAGCAAAGGTTGTACCTGCGTCTGCACCATCCGAAGGAAAGGAGGGCAAGAGGGAGAAGCCACATCCTTCCATGATGACCTGTCATGGCCATCCTGCCAGCTCACTGCGCATCTTCTGTTGGTTTCTTTGCAGGGCTCTGAGGCAGCTGCTAAATGAGAAACACTACAGATCACAGGTCATTAACTCACAAGAAAAGAAAATCTCTAAGAGCAAGGTCTGAGCTCGCTGTCAGCATGGAACAATACTAAAACAGAGAAAATCCACTGTGCTGCAGCAGTGCCACCCTGATAGCTTGCAGATGTCTCATGTGGGCAAAGCATCTCTGTCCTGCACAAGTAATGTGGAGTTGGGTTTGCTGTTGAGGCTGTGAGACCCCTGTATTTTAGACTTCTCAGGAAGAAGGGAGTCCACAAACTAGGGCAGGTTCCTCCTCAGTAGAATAGCATGAAATTATACTTGGTATGCTACCAAAACTCCAGATACCAGGCTGGCACTTGCTGATTTCCTCTGCAAGACCATGATCTACAATTACTGCCTTTCTCCCTATCCACTGTGGGTGTCTCTAAATCTTGAGGAAGTGAGGATGAAGTTTCCGTAAAAGAGCTTTACTAGCCAAGCTGCAATGAGCTAGATTAAGTGATCTAGGTGTGTCCATGGCTCAAGGAAGGCAGAACAGCCAGAGCCACAGCTTTGGCCTTCTGCAAGCTGAGTAAAACCAGGAAAGCATCTCAGAAGTAAAGTAAAGCACAGAGCTAATCAGAACAAGAGAAAACAAGATAGAAAATGCAGGTTTCGTTCTGGGTTGATTGTCATGTTCATAGGTGAAGCCTTGGAATATAGTGGAGCTGGTAAGCAGGTACCCAGTACAGATGCAGCAAGCTGGATGAACCTCTAAGTCCCAGAGGTCCTGTCTCTGTCAAAAGCACCCAGACAGACCATACTGTGACAAATCCACCAATTTCCACTTTTTTTTTTTTTTTAAATCACACCACTGCATGAAAAGGCCTTGTGGTCTGGGGCTGCCTGTGGAAAACAGTCCTGTCAGGTAACTCACCTGTAAGGGAGCAGCAAAGTGGAAAGAAAACCTTGCATGTTATTACTATGCTAAGTCACAAATGCATTACTATAACTGTGACTCTTTGCTCATGTTGCCTATATAGAAACACAGAAAACTGTCTAGCAAGACCTCTGGGATCACCCAGACCAGTTTACAAACCCAAAAAGTTTACCTCTATTTTTCTTGGCATGCTGTCCAAGGTGCCAGAAAAAAGCCTCCTGGGAAACTGCTTCCATTTGGACGCTATGCCTGCAAAAGTGTGTTTTTCTACCAAAAGACAACTTGTTCATATTCAGTCCATGGCACAGCCTGTGTTTTGCTGCGCACCTGACAGAAACTTACCTCCTCTGCTCTGAAAGACAGTGGCCTCCACACAAAATCTAGTTTTGCTTTTCTAGTCACAGAGTTAGAAGGTTTTCCCTGGCGTCTCCCTGAAAGACTCATGCTGCAGTTGAAGTGTGCTATGTCTTTTTTAGTTTCACTACAAACATGAACTTTGATTAGTCCCTCTGTCTCTGCAGCAGCCTTTTGCACACATGAAGGCTATTGTTATGTTTCTGCTCAGGCTTTCTCTATTTTAGCCTAAAGGAGACTAATTTTTTTCAAAGCCCAGTGCCTCATGCACAAAAGTCTCTTGCCCAGATACATCATCTTGAACCTGTGTCTGCAATGTCCTACCTTTTCATTCTTCATATAGCCCTTTCCAAACCCTCAAAGTGATTTTCTTATCATCCTTTTCTTCCCTGGACCAGCTTCTCCTTGAAGCCTGAGCATGAGATAGTAGCTTAGACCATCTCCTTTTACCATCCTTGGTGTCACCTTCTGCCTAAACCATCAGTGTTTGTTTGCTGTGAGGAGTTCTGGTATTTTAAACTCCATTAGCTTACCCAGCAGTTGTGTGCTGTACCTCTTTTCCAGATTTTACAATCTATTCAAATTTTGCTACAAGATGTCACCCCCAAATAATTAGTCTGCATAAAAAATATTGTCCTTTAATCCTTTTATTGCAGGCTCTAGAGCTGGTTATGATCTTTTATGGGAGGCCAAAAAGCAAACAGATGTTTCACAGATTGCATTGGATTGGAAGGGACCCTCAAAGGTCATCTTGTCCAACCTTCCTGCAGTGAGCAGGGACATCTCCAACTAGATCAGGCTGCCCAAGGCCACATGAAGTCTCACTCACAGAGTTTCACTCGTTTTTTTTAGCATGGCAGAGACACCATTACGGAACGAGGAGTGAATGTGAAACCTTTGAGCCTTGGCCACTCCAGGCACCATAGCACAGGCCGAAAGGCTCTCTAAGAACCAGTTTCGTTTGTAAAAGACAAACAAAATCTGATTGCAAAGCCCGAGGACAAAGTCCTTGTAGTCTGCAGAGTAATGACACTTCTCTTCTAAGAACAACCATGCTGCACATAAACATGGTCATTCCTCACCCTCTTGCATGCTCATCTTTTAAACCAGCTCTGTGCCTGCTCTCACGGTGCTACTTGGCTTGTCAAGAACATGTATCTGCACCAGCAAGTAAAGCCCAGCTAGTGCCATCACTGCCAGAGAGGGAGTTCCTCTCCTCCACTATCTCAACACCTTATGTAGTCCAGGTGTGAGTTTCACTTCAGTCATCAAGCTTCACTGAAGTAGAAGAATCCTCTTAGCACAAGTAAGTAAATAGGATTTAGGTAGCATCTAGACCTGAGGTTGTCCCTTTGAAAAGGGATGTTTCATTCTGCTGGAGCACAGGGCAAGCTACTGGTGGGACAAGTGATTCAAACAGGAACCCAGCAGACACAACTCAGGGAACAAACAGGTGAACAAACATTGAAGTAAGCCTGCTGAGGGTTTGTAGAGACCGTGAATCTGGGGTAACTGACCTGCAGTGCCTGCTGCCCACAGTTACTGCTGACTGCAGCAATACCTTGTTGCTGTGCAGAGTTGTATTTCTGGTTTGTCAGCCTGGTTTGCACACAGCACCTGCTATACAAAACTAGCCAGCACCAGCTCAGACCCTAAGAGATAAACAGCACAGGTCTGGTGCAGTTCAGTGTCCCTCAGACAGCAAGGAAGCAAATCAGCCTGGAGGAGCTCTGAAAAGGCCATCAGGATATTTAGGGTCCTAAAGCACAAAACGTACAGTAACAAGCTGAGGCACCTGGGTTTTTCCAGACAGGGAGAGCTGGGAAATTTAACTGCAGTCATCCACTGCCTAAATCCACTGCCTAAATGGGGATTACAGTGAAGATAGGGCAAACCATATCCCAGAAGTGCCCACAGAAAGAAGTCAGAGGTTGCAACAAGGAAAATCATGATTGAACATGAGAAAATTCAACCATGAAAACACTAAAGCGCAGTAACAAGTTGCCCAGAGGGCAATAAAACCTCTGCCTCTGAATTTTTTCAGAACTCGAGTGGGCCACATCCTGTACAACCTGATTTAACTTTGATGTTAGTCCTGCCTTGAGCAGAGGGTTGGACCAGATTGCTTTCACCTGTCTGTTCCACTGTAAATTTTTCCACGATCTCTGCAGCTAGGACTGAAACTCAGGTTTAAAGATTATATGGAAGAACACTAGTCCACAGTAAGGAAAAAAAAACCCAAAACACCAAGAAAAAACAAAACAAAAACCTCAAACCACCAAACATCAGTGTGCCAAACTTCTCCCTGGAAACCTTCTGGTACAGATCAGATCACAGTACCTGAAATGACTATGTGTGGAACATCACTGTTTAGATATTTCTCTAAGAAAATTATTTTCTTGGTAGCTAACTTGCCCTTTATGAACTTCTAGGCCAGTGAAAGTCCCTTACTTACCCCTTCCCATTCTCTACCTATTCTTCAGCCTTGACAGAAGGGAGGTGAAATGTGTCACATTTGTTTCAAGACACCAAC